>LOJH01000203.1:23823-44757 GCA_001685095.1 Ellobius talpinus | reverse complement strand
GAGAGAGAGAGAGAGAGAGAGAGAGAGAGAGAGAGAGAGAGAGAGAGAAATTCCCTTTTACAATTCCTTGTTGGGCTGCTCTGTTCTATTGCAGCCACTTCTGTCTAATTGTAGTAGTTTCTGCTTCAAGAGGGCAGGGGTACTTGACAATTTAACCACACACATACACGCCACCTAGGAAAGTAGTCAGTATCTTTGTATATGGAAATGAATGAATGGAGTCTGGCAGAAGCTCAGATCTGTGGTTCCCTTCTGGGGTAAGGCCACATCCTTGGGGATGCCTGTAGGGCACAGCTGGTTTCTTTGGCTCTCACACAGTATCTTTTTTTTTTTAGACGTTATCCTCCTGTCTCAGCTTCTTGAATGCTGGAGCTCTGAACTCAAACTGCCTATTTTGTCCCATTGACCTACAGAGCTGTGCCTCCCAGCAGTCTCTGCTTGTTCTGACCCTTCTGGGGGAAAGCAGGCACAGGGGCCAAGCCTCTTATAACCCAGACAGAACTGCTGTTCAGCTATAGGCCGAAGTAGATTTCCTCCAAGTCCTGTCTTAAGCCAGGTCTCCCCACCAGGTGTGGGTGGAGGAATGATAAAGCCACTTGGTCTACAGGCCACCAACCCTTCCCCCTGTCTAAAAGTCACACAGATGCAGTTGGACTGCACCTTTGTTTTGTGAGTCACTGGTCATGGCCTGTCATAAGTTGTTGTTTCCTATACTTTCAAAGCAGCTTTGTTAGGTGTCGCCCAAGCAACCTGGACTGGATTTGATACAGGGTTAGCACGTTGTGTTGAAATCTGTCGTTGTGCCCATATAAGGCAAACTCCTTGAGTTACTTTTTACCTTGGCAGAATCACAGGAATGTCAAGGTAACCAGGCTACCTCAGGAGCTCTGATTCTCACCTGGTCACCTGACTTGCCCTCTCTCTCCCATGACTCACCCTGCAGTGCAGACAGCACACACCATCTGGGCCTGAGGTAGTCTGCCTGAGAGTCTGGAACCGCCATTGCACTAGTGTCGTCTTGGCGAGCAGATGAGAAGTACTGTGACAAGCCTAATGGGGGAACAAAGCAGGCAGCAGACGTTGTGAAGTCAGTCTGGCTAGGTTTTGGGACTCGGGTCCCACCAGCAGGCGGCTCCTCCAGCATTGGGAGCCTTACCTGTAAAACCAAAGCACGGAGAACAAATCCCTATTATACACCATGCATCATTTATATAATTATGTTAGGGTTAGCTTAATATTCCACCTAACCACAAAAATACCTCTTGGCTCCTTGAAACTCAGCCCCTCAGTAGCTTTGAGGGCGGGTTGAGAGAGTACGCCCCCCCCACGCGCCCCCATGTCCTTCCATGTTAAAATGGAGTCTACACCTTACCATGCTCATTGCCCTCTGCTCACAGCAGACCAATCCCCTGCCCATTGTCCTAAGGCCAGGTGTTTGCTCCTCCCCAGAGTACCTAAGCCCCCTTCCTGGACACAGCCTGATGAGTGGTCTGCTCATACACTAGGACCAGGCTGGGAAAGTGTGTGGGCAGCACAAGGGTGAGAGTTTGCCCTGTCACTGGGCCAGCGCAAACGGTTTCACCATTTTTAATGGAGCAGCTATGAGTCAGAGGTTTCAGTCGCTCCCTGCTGGTTCCTCCTAGTCCTGTAATTACTGACTCTACTATAGAATCTGATTTTGGCTTTTTTTTTTTAATTCTCCCCAGACATCATTCTATTGTCAGTCGATTCTTTACATCCTCAGAGTCTAAGATAGACTGAATGTGTGTTCAGAGGTGGGGAAACCTCCAAGCCCAAAGTGCTTAACCCACAAATTGCATACCTCACAGCATCTCCAGGCCAGGGACTAGCCAACGCCCATTCACACAAGGCTGGGGCAAGATTGGATAATTCCTAACTCCACCAGTTGCCTCTTGGCAAACTCTTCACTGGAGGCTGGGGTTTCTGGCCAAAGGCCTCTCCCAGGTTGACTGGGTTTCTTTGCTCACCCAGTGCTGGGTGCCAGCCTGAGGGGAGGCGTGCTGGTTAGCTCTCCAGGCCCCCACCAGTTGACCTTGGACTCAGAAGCAGAGGAATTGAGAGTGCAGGTATGGAGCCCTGCAATGTCTTGATGCTTTTGAAATGGACCTTCTAACCCCAGGCTCAGAGAACAGGAAGCCAGTGGCAGCAGTATTTGTTAGACTTGGTTCCTGTGTACCCTGAGAGGGTCAAGACCACAGATTTCTAGACTCCTTTTTTTCTCTACCCTGGGCCGTATGGGCCCGCTCTCCAGGTCTCATCTGCTAGAGAATATTGTGAACTGGAATCAGAATATACCAAAAAAGGAAAAGGTCACTGAAATGTCAGTTGCAAAGGTGAAAACAGCCCAGTGTTAACAGTTACTCTTTGCCTGCGTAGTCCCTTCTAGTTGGAGAGCCTAGACTCTGGGTCTGTGAGCACCAGCAGAAGACACGCTGCCTGCTAACATCTGGATGAACAAAGGGAGAATGGAATGCTTGCTCTTGGCCTCAATGCCCTGGTGGCCTAGAACAGGTGTGGTGCCTACCTAGACCTCAGCCCATCAGTACTCATCTAAGTTCATCCTCCCTCTTGTCTGGATGAGCAAAGCCCTAGGGAGACTGGCCCACACCAAAACCTCAATTTTAACACCGGGTCTCTGGTACCGGTTGGGATTGCAAGCCACATTCTCCAGGTCAGAATCAGCTGCCTTGTCTATCTTTGAAGGATCAAAGGTTAACCAGATATTTAGTCCCCCACCCCCACCAGAAAACTTGGGCTCAACTGTAAGCAAGGAAGATAAATGGGCTTTTTGTCCTTGGAGCTGGTTACTTGTCCTCTAGGTGAAAGGGGCCAGGCTTCTGAGCAGAATAAATACCAGGGGGTGGGCAAAGCTCTAATTTTAAAACTCCTTTGGGAGCGGAAGTTTCAACTTTTAAGAGTAACTGTCAAGGTGGGCCTCACCCATTTCCTTCCTGCTGCTCTGCTGGGAGGGCTAAACCTGCCTCTTTTCCCTCTCCCTTCTCTCTCTGTGTGTGTCCCCTCCCCCAACCTTAAATCTGGCCAGTTTCTTTCTAGACAGGTAGAGTTTGCTTTGAGAGACTGGACATAGCTCCTTGGGGAGGACCCAGTTCTATGACTTGTAACCTGAGTAGCTTTGGGCTGCTGAACTAGTTCCCTGAGTGTGAGGTGGACTGGGCAGGAACAGTTGGAACACACTCCAACCCCAGGCTGCCTGTCTCTGCCCCTCTTGGGTCCCTGCCCCTCTTAGCTCAAAGGGATTCATACAGTTTAACTAGCCCCATTAGCTCTTTGCTGAGTCTCAAACCCCTGTGCCTATATAAGAACTAGAATGACTCTCTAAATCCTAACTTCCTGTGCTACCTGATAAAATGTCATTGTCTGGGATCCGCCTCCAGGGAATCTGGCTCATTTGATCTTTGGTAAAATACTGGTATTCTTCTTTATCAAATTTATTTAGTATGTGTGCGCATTGCCATGGCATGGTGTGCATGTGAAGCCCAGAGAACAACTTGTGAGTCAGTTCTCTCTACCACGTGGATCATTAGGCTTGGTGGCAAGTGTCTTTACCTACTAAGTCATCTCCCCAGGCCACTTGTGGGACTCTTAAAAAGCAAAGCTTGCCAGGCAATGCAGGTACATGTCTTTAATCCCAGAAGCAGGCAGATCTCTTGTGAGTTAGAGGCCAGCCTGCTCTACAGGGTGAGTTCCAGGACAGCCAGGGCTACACAGAGAAGCCCTGTTACAAAAAAGACTTGGGGCGTGGGGAGCAAAATTCCCCAAATTCCATATATCTATTGTCAGTTAACTTTAGCCAAAGATGCAAGACAATTTAATTAAGGAAGCGAATAGTTTTCTCAACAAATACTGCCTAAACAAGTGAACAGCACATACACACAGTGGCGCTGCCACTCCCTATCTGCCAGGGGCAACTTTCAATGGCTAAGATTTCCAAAAGCAAGCCCTAACTCTACAAATAGAGTAGAAAACACAGGTGCAAGTTCTCATGATCAAGAGTTAGGCAATGGCTTCTAGATGGCAGCAAAATATCCAGGTAAGTACTATGCAGCTGAGCCAAACCCTCAGCTCAAAGAACGTTTTTAAAATGAAATGACAGTCCACACCAATATTTGCGAATCATGTATCTGATAAAAGTGTAATGTCCTGCAGATACAAAGAGCTCCTACAACTTAGCAATAAAAAGATGATATTTAAAATTGAGCAAAGGATTTGAATAGAAATTCCTTTAAAGATAAACAGATGATCAGGATGCTCTGATACATGTTTGACATCATCAGTCAGTAGTCCAAACAGGAGGTGGGGGGAGTCAGTGTCAAATCAAGTGTTCGCCCAGCATGTACTAGGCCTTGGGTTAGATCCCCAGCATCACAAAAACAAAACAAATGCCCACAGTAAGGTATGAGTTTACACTCACAATGGTAAAGAGGTCAGGCGGGAACATGGTTTGACAAGGAGATGAAGGGACTGGTATTCTTGTGTTGCTGGTGGGAATGTGAGATGTTGCATCTTTGTTAAGCAGTTCCTCAAATGTTAAATCAGTCATCCAACCTAGAGATCCCGCTTCCAAGTATACCCAATCACACAAAACTTCACAAGTCCTCAGCAGCCAGTTCATAAGAACCAAAAGATAGAAGAATGGGCTTTTAAAAGGGAGTAATAATCTGATACATGACTCAACATGGCTGTACCTTGAAGACATATTAAGTGGAAGAAACTAGCCTAGAATGGCTGCCCGCTCTCTTTGAATGGAATGTCCACAGAGATGGGAAGAGGGTCATTGTGCCTAGGAGCTACTGGTTTTCAGTGAGCAGATGTCCTGGAGGTAGTAGAGATCATTGCGCACTGAGCATGCCCAGACTTCATGGATTGTTTTTAAGGCTAGCTTTTTATTATTTTCAATTATATACTTGTGTGTGGATGTATGCACCTAAGTATAGGTGCTGGCAAAGTCCAGAAGTGTGACATCCTCTAGAGCTGGTGTTAGAGGGATTTGAGCTGTCTGACTGGATGCTAGGAACCAAACTCCCATTTTCTGCAAGAGCAGCACTTCGTTTTGTTTTTTAAGACAGGGGTTTCTGTTGTTGTTGTTTTTGGAGGGTGGTTTCAAGACAGGCTTTCTCTGTAGTTTTGGATCCTGTCCTGGAACTAGCTCTTGTAGACCAGGCTGGCTCCGAACTCACAGAGATCCTCCTGCCTCTGCCTCCCAAGTGCTGGGATTAATGGCGTGAGCCACCACCGCCCAGCTAAGAGACAGTGTTTCTTTGTGTAACAGCTCTATGTGTTCTGGAACTCACTGTGTTGACTGGGTTGTCTTCAAACTCACAGATATCCACCTGCCACTCAAATCCTGGGATTAAAGGCATGCGCCACCAAGTCTGGCTAAAGATTAATCTTAAATTATGTGAATTACATCCACACTGACTCTGCAAACCATGTATTTTAAGAAGACCAGCTCTCTGTTTGAGGCCTGTCTCTCAGATCTACAGAACGAACTCCATGCCAGCCAGATCTGCATAGTGAGGCCCTGTCCAAAAGAAAAATGGGGTGGGAGAGAAAGAAGAGTCCAAGTGTATCTGTGATCTAGAAAACTCCTTCATCCAAATGATAGTGTATCTGTAGTCTCACCACCCCTGAGCTGAGGGAGATGGAAAAGAGCTCCCAGGTGCTTCTCACATGCAGCACACTGAAAACTACTGGATTTGAAGGATCTGAATTTCTGAATCTTTTACTCTGGCCCAGAACTTGGATCCTCCTGTATCAGCGTCCCAAGTGCTGGCATTACAAGTGTGCTCCTCCCTTCTCCCCCAGGGCCTCCTGTGTGCTGGGCAAGCACTCTACTACCAAGCTACAGCCCCAATCCTCAGATATAAGAAGCAGATAATGCTAACTTCTTTTGTCTTTATTATGTTTATTTACTTTTACCTTTGATCATTTTGTCTCTGTCTAAGGGGGGGTCTCATGTAGCTAAGACTGGCCGTAGGAGCTCACTGTGCAAGGGTGACCTTGAGCTCTTGATCCTCTTGCCTCCACCTCAAGTGCCAGGAATATAGACCCATGCCCCTGTGCCAGTTTCCTATATTTGTTTGATGGTACAGCCAGCAACTTGGCAAACTCCAGAAAGCCCTGCTTCACCTGTGGTGCTGGTGCTGAGGCGTGGCATGCTCTGCAGGCTGCTGTTAGAGCAATGAATAGCACCTCTATTGATCTCGGCCAAGAGGTGGAGGGTGTTAGGTTTTGTTGTTCTTTTGAGACAGTCTTACTCTGAGGCTCAGGCTGGCCTCTTCCATTGGAGTGACAAACCAGCGTTTTTCTTCCCTGACTTGCTTACAGAGTACATATAGTTCCAAGGTTGTTCTTGTGACTTCCTGTAAAGGAGCAATTTAATCCTCACATAATGAAGACTGTTATCAGTGTAGGATAGGACCAGAAACTGAAGTCCAGCCTGATGTGGTGGTGCACTTGGAAGTCTGAGGCAGTAGGCTGCCCAAAACCTCTATCAGACACCCCACCCCACCACCAAGAAAAGAAGAAAACCATTAAGTGCTACATTGGCTGAATATGAAAAGCGCCAACCCTGAGCATTCTTCCCAGGAAGGTGCCTAGACACAGTTATCAGCTCCTTGTCACGTTGGTGTGGGGATTATTTGTGAGCAGATAATGTAATTTCTGATCATAAGTGTTGTGGATAAAGCAGAGTAAAGTGATAGCCTGGTGGAGATTGTCCTCAGAGAAGGCCTCCAGGGGTGGTGACATTTGAAGGGAGATCTGAGTGATGACACACAGCCAGCTCTGTGACAAGCCAGAAGAAAGCCTTAGGCCAGCATTTCTCATGAGGAAAGACTGTGTGCTCCAAAGTCCATAGGGCGTGTATGCTCTCTGACACCCTTGAAAGAGATTGGCCTGGCTGGAACACGGGCTGCTGGGGAGGGGGGCGCGGGATTGGCTCCAGGGTAGACACGCAGGACCTTTGGAATGTTCACGACTGCAGCTGCAGTATTTATACCTCTCCTCCAAAGGGGAAGTCAGCCTTTTCATGTAGACTGAGAAAACGCCGAATAAGGCAACTTCAGACCAGAACATGAGAAGCATAACATATTTCACCATAAATGCTTTCAAGTTATGTTGTCGTGGGGCAGTCAGTCATACCACAGTTCTTTCTGCCCCCGGAGTAGGCTGGGCTCAGTGTCCTGGCATTGCAGCAGTAGCAGTCCTGGTTCCCTGTGCTGCTGAGCTGTCTGTGTTTCATGTTGCCATGTCCTCCCCTGCCATGAGTGACCATGAGCATGCTGTGATCAGTTCACCTGCTCTTAAACTATGGCCCCTGGGTTCCACCCCCTCTAGGATCTGGTGCAGTAATGGAGCTTCAGAGTATCACTCACAAGTACAAACTTACAACCTGTTCCAGAGGCCTCAGAGACTAGCCAAAGCGATCATCTCTTTGCCTGGGCAACTGGTAACCTAGATTCCAGAAGGCTGAGCCCTGAAAGCGCCTTTATAGTTAATGATGAGGCCCAGGGCCCCACGAGCAGTCTCTGCTTTCAGGATCTGAAAGGCTCTCACTGGGTCCAGCCTGGCCTGAGGCCTGGCAGATGGGCGATAAGGTTCTCTACCCTAGAAATAAATACTCTGCCTCTCCCATGTCCAAGCCTTGGACATCCCTCCTGAGGACCCATGGAAGTAGGAGCCATGGGCACTGCCAGAGGCCACAGCAGACAAGGTGGGAGTTCAGGAGGTGGGACGGCGCCCTACCCCTCAAAGCAGCTGGTGCCCCAGCGGAGCTGCAGACCCAACACACCCAATACGGTATTTCAGAGATGAGGTTTGAAACTCCAGGACTCTTGGGTGCTATGCCTAGGCCTAGGGAAAATGCAGTCCAGCCTTCTGGGTCAGACAGTAGATGGGCCTGTTGGGTGGGTGGAAGGAAAGAGTGGATCTTAAGATATTGAACAGTTTTTCCTCAAATCGTGTCAAGTGAGAAGTTGATGGAATCCACATGTGTAGTGTGTTGTGTAAGTAGGTCCAAACCCCTTTGTCTCTTAGAGTCAGAGCCAGCATGTGTGCCTTAGCTCTGAGATAAAACACAGTCTTTCTAAGTCCAGACAGATATTACAGGGCTTCTTTTCCTGTGCTGAGTGCAAAGAATGAGTTTTGTATTGGGAAGTCAAAAAGAAAATGGAAGGGACACATCCAGCCGGGTGTCAAGGACCATACTTGTATCTGTCATCACAGCCTGCTGTAGCACTTGACTGTTGCCTTTGGAAGTGCTTCTTGCTCAGGGACAACTCAGAGAGAGTTCACCTCTCTGGATTGGGGAAGGCATCATCATCAATGAAAGACTCATTAAAGCCTACTGCTGCCACATTCCTGGCCACTTAAGTCACCTCCCAAACAATATTCATCATTCATTTACCCAGCCACTGCACATCCTGGTGGCTGGGAGGGTCCCTGTGACACAGGAAGGACTTTATGACCTGCAGTGCCGCCCCCTACCCCCCACCCCCACCAACACCCAAGCATGACAAAGCAGAAAGCCCTACTGAGGCAGTACCAGGCACACACTCCTTTTTTCCTCTCCCTGCCTTTTCACTCCTGCCTCCAGCTCTCCTAAAATTAGAGAAGGTTCCAGCTCGTTGCAAGCAGGGCAAGCTCTGAAGATCATCCTGTGGGTTTCTACGGGCCTTCTCAAAGGCAGCCCACATCCTTCCTCCCAAGTTAGGTCAGAGGCCAGGAAAGGCTACCTTCATGGGGTGGTTTCCTCTCTGGGTAGTTCTGACAAACTGAGAGCAGAATGGCCACCCCAAAAGGACCTTACATGCTTTGTCAAGGATGGCGCCTTCTTGAAATTTGTCGACTTTCCAGCACCAGCCCAATGCTACATGACCCATACTGACATTCTGGTTCCTTCCTGATAAGACTGAGACCATAGGTCTGCATTTTTCAGTCAAACCAGGCGTCCCTGACATGGTTTCTCCCTCCTCTTCCGACCAGAAGGAAGTTTTTCCTTTCTTTGGATCTTTCCTTTCTTCCTCTTCATGACATGTGGGCCTTTTGCTCTTTATATACACTACAGTAGTCTATACGATCTTTGAAAGACCCCATGAAGCTGTTCTGCCAACATCATTCTTTAGTCTTTCGTTTTGTTAATCAGGTTCTGCCTCTTCTGCCACAGGACCTTTGCACAAGTTTGTGTCACCATCTGTCTTATTCTTTGTGACTCCCTCACACTGCTACTTGTTCAACATCATACATGCACACATGTGTACACATACCTGCTAAATTCTCTGCAGTTGTGGAATTTAGAGGCGCCTCTGAAGCCTCAGTGCCTGCTGCAAGTTCAGGTTGGTGGGTATGACTGGTGTGGGCAGCTGCCTCAGCTTTAGGCTCTCCATTTCCTCTCCTATCAGACAACAGCACAGAGATGCTAGTATACGACAAGCCTGTGGGGTGGTGCTGACGGTGTGATTCATATGCTGTGGTTCATGTTCCCCTCTCTAAGGTGTATTTGATGTGGAATGTGACTGGATTGGTCATTGTTGGCTCTGTTTGGGGTTGGGATATGTCAGCTCAGCTTCTATCAGGTATTGTTGGGCTTTTGGTTTGTTGTTTTTGTTTTTTATTTGATTGGGTTTTGAGACAAGGTCTCTCTACATAGCTCTAGCTGTCTTGGAACTCTGTGTAGACCAGGTTGGCCTCAGACCCCCAGAGATCCACTTGAGCCTTGTGATTAAAGCCTCCATGTCCGTCTTTTCTGTCAGGGTTTTGTTCCTGCTAGGCACTCCACAGGCCTGGCCTGGAGACACTTAGCAGATGGAAGAGTCCAGGCACCTGGGTTGTTGCAAGCAGGCCTGGGAATTGTGCATAGTAGAGGAAGCTGGGGTGGGCACATGGATTGGGGCCTCTAGCTATAGAAACCACCCTCTGTGTCACCCACAAAACAGTGCTGGTCTGTACTGGGGAGAGAGATGGAATCTGAGCAGAGGGTTATTTTTGTAACCAAGTATAAAAAGCTATGAATTTTTAATGTCCTTTCCAACCCTACCACCCCCTTGCTAGTCTTATTGCATGGAGCAGTGGTGACTGCAGTCGCTTGTCCCCGATGTGGCTTCCTGAGTGTGCACTGTTCTTGCTCTTAGCTCAGGACAGGAGAGTCACACATCAGCAGAAATCCCTGGAACCTTGCTATCCTCTTGCTAAGTGAGTGCCCTCCTGGCACTTGCTCTGTTTTCTGCAGGCAGAAAGACAGATGCCCGTGGCACAGCCACCACTCATCAGAATAGGCTTTTGGCATGCGTACAACATTGAGAACCTCATGTGCCAGGCCCAGTGCTAAATGGCTGGTTCGCATCACTCTTTTTAATCCTCATCTTAGCAGAGATTACGGTCTCCATTCAGCTTTCTCATTCACCCAAGGTTATGGCAGTTTACCTCAGTGGCAGAGGAAGACTACCTCGTTTACTGCTCAGAGCAGAGGAGTAAAGACAGAAGGGGTGTTTCAAGGGCAAGTGGTGTGGCAGCCCCTGTGAGCACAGGTGGTCTACACCTGGCTAGTAGGATTTATCATCATCTCCTGCAATCTCATTTCTCCTCTAAAACTGCAGGAGTGGACTGCGGACCTGTACAGAGGGAGGGCATCCTACCCTTCCTGGGGGTTGGTTAGGAGTGAACCATCAGAGTGCATGATTCGTCTGGCACTGAATATCTGCCAGGGCCCACGACAGATGCTCAACGTGCCTTTCCCCACAGTTAATCCTTAGAGCCACTACAGGAGGTGGGTTCTGATCAATCTGTCTTACAGGACAGGAGACAAGCTGCACTGGGGGAAGTCAGTTGCACAGAATACCCAAGAAGCTGGCATTGAGATTCTCATCTGTGCTCCTCCCACAGCATGCTGGAGGAACCCATGTAGACCTGGGCAGCAGACTCCTTTGCTCTGGGCTCAGAGCAGTATCAGAGTACCAGGGAGCTGCCCTATATGCTCAGGCCTTCAGATGTGACTTGGTCACTTTGTGGTCTGTCCATATCTCTCACACACATCAAGTGCAGAGACCCCGCCTGCTACTGTACTCTGGACCACATTCCTTTAAGCTCTATCCTTATAATCAGCAGGGCTATGGATGGAACCCAAGGCCTTTAATATACTAGGCAGGCACTTCTATTCCCCCCAGTTTATCCTCTGACTGCCGTACTTGCCCAGTCTGTTTCAGACAAGAAGGCTGAGAGAGTTCACATGTGGGCAGAGTGGGCTGTGTGCCTGCTAGAGCCCAGTAAGATAAACAAAAAGGCCATGGTAGTTTACACCTGTCGTCCTAGTACTTGGGAGGTGGAGGCAGGAAGATCAGGAGTTGAGCTAAGGCGGGAGGGATGGCGGAAAAGTGAAGAGCACTGACTGTTCTCTCAGGACCTGCGTTCGGTCTCCAGCTCCCACGTGGAGCTCACAACTGCGTGTGATTCTAGTCCCTGGAATTCAGTGCCCTCTTTCAACCTTCAAAATTAAAAGAATTCAAAGCTGACCTCAGCTACATAGTGAAAGAGAGGCTAGCCCCTACCCCTATTCCCCCCCCCAAAAAAGAGGAGAAAAATAAAGATAGGGAAGTGGGTAGAAAATGCTGCTTGAGGAGCACCATGGTCTGTGCCTGCAGTCCTGGGGGAGCAGAACACAGAACAAGTACTTGGAGGAGATGTTGACATTGCCGTGCCCTTAGTACATGACAGCCCCAGTGGCATCTTCATTGCCACCTTACAGAAAAGGAAATGGATGTTAGGAAAGGTTGGGAAACTTGGCTCAGAGAATTATAGCCAGGTCTAGACCTGTTTTGTCTATATTCAGAGCTACCAGGAGAAAGTAAGGGAAACGGGGCTACACAGGGAGGGTGTCCACAAACAGCTAGATGAGAACCTGCTCTGGGGTCCCTCCCCTGGAGAAGCATGCCACTGGGGATGGAGACCGAGAGAGGTGCTCTGATGCCCACTGTACAGAGTGCTTGTCTGAGTACCTCAGTTTGTCCTCAAACTATGATCTTCTTGCCTCAGCCTCCTGATTGCTAGAATTATAAGCATGTACTAACACACCCACAAGGGTTGCATTTTGAGTGATGGGTAAGTGGTGGTTCTATTGCCAGGCCACAAAGTAGGCAGAGGCATGGTTAGTTGAGAAATAGCAGTGTGCAACCAGGAGGGGTCTCTCTGTCTCCCAGGCAAGGAACCCTGCATGGCAGCGGAGGTCGGTGGTTGAGTTTTGCCCCTGTTTGTTGAGTCCTCATTGTAGGTTGATGTATTAATTAGACAGCATCTTTGTCTGGGAGGTGCCTGGTGTGGAGTCTCTGAATGAGCAGGCCTGACGGCAGTTGTCAAAACACATGATACTTGGCCAGAGGCTCCATGGAAGCCCTTGGCACCCCGTGTGGCCTTTGCTTACACCCCAGGCATGGAATGTGCTCTTGCATGTTCCTGGCGGGTTGCCTGTTTCTGTTCTGGGGGCTCCTAGGAGAAGCAGAGGCTTGGGTTTTCCCAGACTGTGCTGTGGGAGGGCGAGGGCCAGTTTCCCCAGAAGATGCCTAGGCTTGTTGGCATTAACTGACGTGAGTCACTTCTGTGGCAGACAACACGCTCCAGCTTGCAGGTGCTGAGGGCCCTGCACTTGGGTGTTCTACCACTGCTTGCAGTATTGCGGCTCTCCATCCAGAACATGTACTTTCACCTTCTGCCCATCTTCAGAAACTCCTCAGATATGGCTGCCTTCTACTTACCTTATCACCCCAAAGGCACATCCAGTTTCCAAGATTTGTAAGAATGGGCCATATAGAGAGGCCAGGTATTTGACCTGCATGACAGCAAACTGTGGGACAAAATTGGACTTTAAATGGGAGGGCTTGGCTGCCAGGCGACCTTATGTCACCTCTGAGAAAGGCCAGTGTGTCTTGATTCGTGGATTGCTTTGTTTACCCTCGTATCTGACAGCAATAGGAAGGCCATAGCCAAGGTTCTCCTTCAGCAGGGTGCCAGGTAAAGAAAGCCCCCCTGAACCAGTGTCTGCCTGGGAGTGAGGTCCTATGCTCCTAGGCCTGTTTGTAGCTTCCAGAGCCTACCAGTCAGGCACACCAGGCAGTGACACTTTCTGTAGTCTTGGCATTGAGGTCCACATTTAAGTTATTCCCCACGTGGTTTTGTGGCTGGCACATTTACCATAGGCTTCAGTGTCCTCTTTTTTGCGGGGTTGGGTTCAAGACAAGGTTTCTCAGTAGCTTTGGATCCTGTCATGGAACTCGATCTGTAGACCAGACTAACCTTGAACTCACAAAGATCCACCTGTCTACCTCTAGAATGCTGGGATTAAAGGCGTGTGCCATCGCTGCCCAGCTTTCAGTGCCCTCTTTAACTGCCTGCCTGGATCACTTTTAAGACCAGGAAGAAAATTTATGTAGCTGGATGTGGTGCCAAACTTTTATAATCTCAGTATTTGGGAGTTGGAGGCAGAAGGGCTACGAGTTTGAGGCCAGCCTGAGCTACATGAGACCCTGTCTTAAGTCCTGATGTGTGTAGAAGGTGGCTTCAGGGTCAGTACTGCTGGTGGAAACCCTGATGCTTGTTCACCTTCCATCCCCTCTCTGTTCACTTCCCTAGACCTTCACAGCCTGGTGCAACTCCCACCTGCGGAAGGCTGGCACTCAGATTGAGAACATTGATGAGGACTTCCGGGATGGGCTCAAACTCATGCTTCTCCTGGAGGTCATTTCAGGTGAGGCTCAGGGAGCACTGGGCAGCCCACATTGTACCCTGTCCTGTCAGGTACTGCCGCTACCCTCTTGCTACCGGGAGGAGCTTCAGCCTGTGTGGAATGGAAGGCCAGAGTGTCTTGGGCAGCTATAAAGACCCTACCCTCATCACCTGTCTTCCCAGGAGAGCGATTGCCTAAGCCAGAGCGGGGGAAGATGCGGGTGCACAAGATCAACAATGTGAACAAAGCCCTGGACTTCATCGCCAGCAAGGGAGTCAAGCTAGTGTCCATTGGGGCAGAAGGTGAGCGGGGATGGGTGCCCAGGCAGCTGTACTCCCAGGCAGAACTTCTTTGTGCTAAGTGCAGAAAGCTTCGCACTTCCAACCCCAGTGCCTTCTCAGCAGTGAGCAGCAGCGGCTACTGCCTTTGATAGCATGAAGGATCCTTAGCCTCTGCATCTGTAAGGAAAAGCTAGTATGCACTAGGGGTGAGGAAGAATCCTTGTGAATTAGACCCTCTGTACATGACCTGGTTTCTGTCTGCCAAGAGCATCTCTGCCTAGTCCATATGGGTAGAAGGAAATACAAGGAGAGAAGGGAGCAAACAACCTGAACAGGGTGTTGGTACAGGATGTCCGAGGTCAAAAGTCAGCCTTGAGGCTTTGATCCAGCTGCATAGACTGAGTACATGGCCTAGATACCCCCTCCTGAATGGACTCCCAAATCTGTGCCACCAACCCCAGGCCAGCCCACTCTAGAACAGCAGCTCCTTAGGGCCCAGGAACCTTTAGATGAAGCAAGACCCATGTAGCCCAGAGGCTGCCAGCAGCCTGGGCCCCCAGCTCTGCTCATTAGTCAAAGCAGAGTTTCTTTTCCTGCCATCCATGTCATTCTAGCTTTTAGAAAAACAAGAAAACTAATTGCCGTTAATGATAGGACTGAGAATTTGGCCAGTACTTTAGGCTAGAATGTGTACCTCTGAGTTCCAAGGCCCTGCGCCAGCCTGGGACCTCTGGAGAGGAGTGCCAAACCTTGCATGGCACAGTAGAGGTGGTTGGTGTTTGTTTAAAAAGCCCAAACCCCAACATTCAGTAAGGCCCAGAGATTTTCTGTCCTCTCATGGATCTTTGCTCCAGGCTCCACTCCAGCCCTGTGCTCTCACAGCTGAGTTTGTTTTGCTCAGAGGCTTGTCTGTAAACACAGAGGGGTAAAAGGAGGGACCTGCTTGCCTTCCAGTCCCCACTTCATTTGGGGGAAAAGCTCTGTCTGCAAATGTTTCCATCCTCTTGAAGCCCTTAGTGATTCTGTCCCAATCCCTATGACTGTCACATGCCTAGACAAGGGTACAGGGCAGCTTCATGGAAAATGCTTAAGAATGCTGGCCCTGGCCCCTTAAATGGTCTGACAATCGAGGAACATGACTTCTTCCTCAGGATTATGAGGACCAGTTTGAAGCACAGCTGTAGCTCACAGAAGCACCTGGTGGATGTATCATGCCTTTACTTCCCAGAACTCTGCCCAACCTATACCTGTGTCAGCTGTGGGGTAGGGCATGTCCCTTGACTGAAGGAACCCAGCCCTCTTAAAGCTTAGCTTAGCTTTTCTGATAGGAGAGCTTTTTGGTCCCATGCAGTAATGGGGCAAGTAGTCCTGCTTGGTATCTGGATCTCCAACTGGGAATCCTGGGAAGACAGGACAGACATTCCATTCTCTTATCTTCCCTAGAGTTCAAGTGGTAGAATGCTTTCCTAATACTATCTGCTGTATACAAGTTTTAAATAGGGACCCCTACTGTGCATAGATGCAGGCTGTAGACCCACTAGAAGACAGCACTGTCTAGTTGTGCAGGAGATCGTGTGCATGGTGGCAAGGGGATTAGAAAGGAAGTGGCTGGTCCTTAGGTGATAGATAGTATAGCCAGTGGATTGAGTAAAGACCTACTTAGTCCTGGGGTGAGGTAAGGAGCCTGATGCTCATCAGGAGCCTTCTCTGCCCCTGCCTTCTGTCCCATGTGCAGAGATTGTGGATGGCAATGCAAAGATGACCTTGGGAATGATCTGGACCATCATCCTCCGCTTCGCCATCCAAGACATCTCCGTGGAAGGTAAACCGTGGCAGAGAGCTGCCTCTTCACTCTCTAGGATAGGTGAATTAAGAAAGAACTCCCAGTTTCTCTCCATGCTTCCATGCTTGCTTGGGGCCCATCTCTCCCACAGCCTAGCCCTTCTTGGTCCCAGGTCACCCCAGGATATTCGTGCTCTGTGACCTCCAGTTATTGAACCAACACCCTGTTCTCCTCATGAAGTAGACCAGAATGACTGGCACTGTTGTACACAGAACAAACACAGGTGGAGTTGGGCTTGGCTTCTTCTTTTTCTACTCAACATACCCATTGAGGGTGTGCGTCTTGGCCTGCTTAGGCCATCCAGGAATATTGCCACTTCCAACTGGCCTTTATGTGCACCACAGAATGAGAAAAACCATGAGGCCAGTGAATGGTGGGACTTCTGGGTGCTGGGTCAGTATGGTGACCCCATAAATGTGTTCCTGTCTCCATAGGACTCCCACAAGGAAAAGATGGCTTCCAGGGGCTTATTGGAAACAGCCTGAGGCTAGTCTCCAGGACTCAGGCACCATGTGGCCTAGTGACTGATCATAGCCTAATCAGGGACGGGGAGCAGGTTCAGATCCTGTCCTTGCCACTCTCTAGGGTAACCCCAGTGACAAGGCTTCTTGGAGCTGGGCTCTGTGTACTGGTAGTTGGATGGGCAGAAATCTATCCACATCCAGAATGGGAGTGGCTGCTTTTGCTGCTGTTGTTATGATGCCTGCTGTCCTTTCCCTAAGATTTTGTTTGTCCCAGATCTGAGGCTAAAGGCCTGTTCAGCTTGAGCCCTATTCTGTGATTTAATTTTGATCTTATCTTTCTGTCGTTGTATGCTTTGCAGAGACCTCTGCCAAAGAAGGGCTCCTCCTCTGGTGCCAGAGAAAAACAGCCCCATATAAAAACGTCAACGTCCAGAACTTCCATATCAGGTAGGTGCCTGACAGCAACTTGTCTTTCCTGGGATCCAGGTGTTTCTTATGTTTCCATCCTGGTCTGTGATATAGCAATCCTCAGTAAGTCCCTGATAGGCCCTGTGTGCTCACTGGAAAGTGTGTTCAGACAGGAGTTTTTAAAAGAGCTGCAGGATCTCCTGCACTTCTTCCTCAAGCAAGGTGGCTCTCAGAGGCCACGGGCTTTTTGGACTTTGCAAGAGGGACCAGTGCGTAGGTTGCTATTGTGTTTAACTTAAGAGAATGTGCCCTCCATCTGCTAAGGTGAGCAAAACTCAGCCCGCCAAGGGGTCTGCTGTTCCTGGAGTGAGGGAGTCAGAATAGGGTGCAATTACTATAAACTGAGGTAGACAGAGTTTGTGCCATGTGAGACCAGAGCAGCAGGAGGCGGTTGTCTGCTTGGGGTACTCCTGAACTTAGACTCATTCAATGCATGACTTTACCTAAGCCTCTGGGACAGGATCCACAGGACCCTGCTGTGTTCTTGGCCTCTCCGGGGGCCCCCATGCTGATGTCAGGACCTTGCTTGTTGTGCTCTGTCCTTCAAAGCACATGGTTTCCCTTGGTGGCTCTGCTGCCTGCAATTGACCTCACTGTTTGGCCCCTTGAGTCAGTAGGTATCTATAGGGCACAGCAATGGCTCGCTGCAGGGTTCACCTGCCTTCCAACAGAGGACCAGTAGGCAACCCAAATACAAATGGTTGGGCTGCTCGTTTCATTTCAAACAGTGAGGCAATGGGAAGTAAGTAGGAGAGCCATTCTGAGCAGGTGATAGAGAAATCCATCCTGGAAGGAACCAATCCTAACAGGATCTTGGGAAAGAGAATGTACCTAATCTAGCCTGTGACTTTGTAGGGATCATTTTGCTCTAGAGAACTTCAGGCCATCCAACTCCCAGGCACTTTGCCAACCCCTGGCCTGTGCTTCCATGATTGGGTCAGCCAGGGTTCAGGATCCCACCCACCTTCCATAGTGAGCTGTCCCTTGGTGCAGGCCTATCCTGTTTGATGAGCCCTTGTATGCAGTGCTAGACTGCTTAGGCCATCTCACTGATGAGCAAACAACCTAGTACGTGACCCATGTAAGGTTCTGCGAAAGCATTAATCTTCGTAGCAGCTCTGAGATAGCTGCTGCCACTATCCCTACTTTATAGGCTTGAAAACTGAGGAAGCAGTTCTGTGATTTGTTCAAAGTCACATTGTCGGTGCCAAATCACTACCTTGCCATACTTTAGACTGTCTGGCTTCTGAGGTTGTGCTCAATCCTGGCATACTGTGTCGCTGCAGTGCCTGCTGCACACTGAGCCTTCTGTTTATGGTAATTAGTCACTGCTGTAGGCTCGCTCACAGGGGTGAGCAGGACTCCCAGGGTAGCAAGGATCCAGCTCATAACCTTTGCCTTCTCTTACAGCTGGAAGGATGGTCTGGCTTTCAATGCCCTCATCCACCGGCACAGACCTGAGCTGATTGAGTATGACAAACTGAGGAAGGTAAGTGTCCCTGGTTCCTATCCCCAAGGGCTGCCCATTGCTGATGCTCACCTCCTAGACACCCTAGGTGGGCACTGTCCATCTCCCTTCATTGGCATTACAACTCGCTGGACTGATTTAGGTCCTGTCTTGCTTGACTTTTGACCCCCTTTCTTGACCTTTTGGATTCTAGAAGCATTCTTCTGTCTGGGGGAGGAAAGAAGGAGCTTCAAACCTTCCAGGTGGTCACCATTTCCAGTGCAATCTTACTCTTATTTTCTTACACAAAGCTGAAAGCATAATCTCCTGGAAAAGGCAGGGAACCATGTCCAAAGCAGCCAGATAGCTGCTGCATCATGTTGGTACCCTGAGCTGCTCTTGTTGGAGAAGGGACCTGGAGACCGAGAGAACGCAGTCAGGAACATTGGGGAGTACCTGCACCCAGCCTGCTTGGGTGTGGCGGGAGCAGGGGTTCTGCTGAGACTGAGAAGTGGTGAGGGGAGTGAAGCAGATCAGGCTTGTTGAGCAGCCCTAGCTGTGCCTGCAGCAGCGGGGTCCTGCACAGGCACTGGGGTGTTCTACTCCCAAGCCTGGACCTCACCTGCAGGGCTTAGAACACACACAGGGATTGACTGAGGAAGCCTTTCTCCCTGTACACACAGGGAACACAGGGATGAGAATTCCAAAGGCACTTTCCAACCCTGCTCCTTAGGGCTCTCCTGTCTCAGGCCAGCCCCTTGCCTTTTACATTTATCTGGGTTCTGCTCCTCATGGAATTCTCCATCCTTGCTCCCCCAGGATGATCCAGTCACCAACCTGAACAACGCTTTTGAAGTGGCTGAAAAATACCTTGATATCCCCAAGATGCTGGATGCTGAGGGTGAGCGTCTCCCTATGTTCCTGGGACCTCATCTGTCTGGGCCTAGCTTTGGCTGGGCTCTGCAACTCATCAAGCCTAGGGCAACCTCGGGGATCTAACTGAGCCAGAGAGAAAGGTCATGTGAACCCAAGGTGGTAACATGAGCCAGAGTTGGCCTGATGCATCCAGAATGGCAGAAAAGGGGAAAAGGATGGTGATTAAATAGTCAGTTTTCTGGGATCACGGACTGTCTAGACTCGCAGAGGGGCAAGGTGGCTGAAGAGGTTGACCCCTGGCTTCCTACGAATGACCCAGGCCTCTCCTGACCAACTGAAGACCTGGGGTCTGGAGCCTGCCAAAGTGAAATGTTGTTTTTTCCTTTTCCGGCTCTTTGCTCCATTTCCCAGCCAAGACCCACGCCTCTGGCCTCTGGTGGCCCTTGGAGTTCACTGTCCTGTTGCCCCTTGAGGCCATTCTCAGAGAAAGGAAGTGGCTTCATTCCAGTTCAGTTCCCACAGCTTTGGCCTTTTCTGAGACCATGAGGGGAGGTTAGGGTGTAGCTCAGCCTAACTGGCGTTGAATCAGCTTAGAGGGTCTTTCCCCTGGCTTAGTTGTGACTTTGGGGGCCTGTGGGTCCTAACAAGTGGCCTCACCCATGCTTGGGCCGTTTAACCCTTGTTGTTCACTTACAGACATCGTGAACACAGCCCGGCCCGACGAGAAGGCCATAATGACATATGTATCCAGCTTCTACCATGCCTTTTCAGGAGCGCAGAAGGTACCGGGCAGGGCCAGGCAGCCCTCCTCGCTGCCACTGCCCAATGCCGCTGCTGCCTTTCGCCTCCCATGCTCACTTCATTTCTCTTGCAGATAACAGTGACCTCTCTTGGACTAGAAGCCAGCTCCCTCAGTCCTGGGCGTTGCCGCCTATCCAGTCCCTGCTCAGTCGATTGAGTGCCTACTATATACTAGGCTCTGTTCAGGCAGTGAGGACACAGGCAGATTCCTGCTTCAGAGAAGCTTACTTCCTAGTAGATGAGACAGACAGGTCATGTGATGTGATGGAGTCAGTGGAGGCTAGGGGACAGGGTGGTGTGGTAGAGGCGGCTGGGTCTATCAGCTGGAAAGGGGCTTCACCAGAAGCAGAGACTGCACAGGCAGGGTGAGGCGAGTGTGGAAGCGATACCTGGGGAGACTGAGGCAAGCAGAGTAGCAAAAGGCAGCTCATTGTAGGCAATTGTGCATCACTCTAGGGCCTAGGAGACCTTTGCCTAGGGTTCTCTTTTTTTGGGGGGCGGGGATTTATTTTCATTTTATGTGTGTGTTTTGCTTGCATATGTATCTGTGTACCACGTGTACCTGCTGCCAAGGGAGGCCAGGTGTTGGATCCCCTGGAACTAGAGTTGCAGATGGTTGTGAGCTGGATGGATGTGGGTGCTGGGAATTGAACCACAAGTCTTCTGGAAGAGCAGCTAGTTTTTAACTGCTGAGCAATCAATCTCTCCAGTTTTGTTTTTTGTTTTTTTGGGTTTTATTGTTTTGTTTTTGTTTTTGAGACAGGGCCTCACGTAGCTCAGCCAGCTGTAAAAAGTCCTGATACTCTTTTTGTCCACCTCCCAAGTGGTAGCAAGTGCTACCACTTGGGGTTTTGTTGTTGGGTTTTTTGTTTTATTTTTTTTTTATTTTTTGATTATTTTTCAGTACAGTTTCTCTGTTTAGCCCTGGCTGTCCTGGAACTAACATTGTAGACCAGGCTGCCTTGAACTCACAGAGATCCACCTGCCTCTGCCTCCCAAGT
>LOJH01000203.1:4602-23784 GCA_001685095.1 Ellobius talpinus | reverse complement strand
GATCCACCTGCCTCTGCCTCCCAAGTGCTGGGATTAAAGGCATGCGCCACCATTGCCCGACCTGTTTTCTTTTTTCTTTTTTTCAAGATAGTGTCTTTTGATGTAGCCCCTGGTGTCCTGGAATCCTAGGAGGATTTTCTCTGTAGACCAGGCTGACCTTGAACACTCATTGATCTTCTTATCAAGATTGCCAGTGTGTGACACTATGCCTGACTCTTTGAGGCGGAATTTTACTCTCTAGCTTCTGGTTGGCCTCAAACTTTAGCTCTTCCTGCCTCTACCTCCCGGGTGCCCAACATTATTAGGAGTTTATGCAAAAATGGTTGGTAGTTCAGGTGACCCAATTCTTTCTACTCAGGTTTCAAAAAACAGCCCTTCTGTACACATTGGCAGCATAGTATCCCCCAGACCTGAGCTCCACTGGCTTCCAGTCCAGAGCAAGCACTATTCTTCCCGCATGAGCCTTGGGCTGACTGGCCACCTCCCTCCTGCGTCTTTCACTCTCTCCTGTCTCTCTCTTTCTCTCTCTCTCTCTGCGCAGATATTGTGGGCACTCTGAGGCCAGATGAGAAGGCCATCATGACTTACGTGTCCTGCTTCTACCACGCTTTCTCTGGGGCCCAGAAGGTGAGCCAGGGTGGGAGGACCCTTCTGTCACTCAAGTCAGCAGTGTCGGTCCACAGGTACCTGGGCAGAGCCCTGGCTGACCAGCCTCAGGCTGTGTCTGTCCCAAAGCCTCAGACATTCTTGCATTTGAGCATAGCCACCTTTGGGAGCTGGTGACACAGCTCTAACCACAGACAGGGAAACAGAAGTCCGATATCACTATGGATAATAAAGCTGGGGCATGACCCCTTGCTTGTCGCTACCTCTACTTCAGGGCTACCTGTCTGGTGAATCTCCTTTCAGAAAACTCTTTCCTTCCCAGTTGCTCAGGAGACTTCTGAGAGCAGGCTGGTTCTGGGGCCTGTGTGTGCAGGACAGGTCAACTTGTCTATTCTGCCCTGCATCTCCCTGAGGTCTGCTGACCTCACACCACCCCTGGCTCCTGTCAGGGTCTCAGGTTTCTATGTAGAAGGCTGGGCACTTCTATGCCCCCCTGATCTAGAAAAGTGGCTTGTACAACAGCATCATTTTAGTGGCCCGGGAGCTAAGGAGGGGTAGGTGCTTGTTTGGGGGAACATTTGCTTCTCTGGGCCCTCTCCAAGGGAGGCTCAGACAACAAGAGTTGTCTTCTCTAGACTGCCTTCTTTTTTTTTTTTTTAACATTTTTTAATGATTAATTTTTATTTCATATGCAATGATATTTTTGCTGCCTGCAAGTATGTCTGTATAAGGGTGTCAGATCCCTTGGAACTGGAGTTACAGACAGTTGTGAGCTGCCATGTGGATGCTTGGAATTGAACCCCCGATCTTCTGGAAGAGCAGCTGGTACTCTTAACCACAGAGCCATCTATCCAGCTCCCTGTAGATTGCCTTCTTAGACTGTTATATGCAGTGAGTGCCTCACTGTGGACAGTCTGGCCTGACCCTGCTTTGCCACCTCTTGGCACATGATCTTGCACAGGCTACTTTATCTCAGTTTCTCATTTATAAGGTGAGAATCCTATCACCCCTCACAGGATTTTCCTAGGCATAAAATAATAAGCTTTGGGCCTAAACAGCAAGGCTGCCCAGTTCTTTCCAGACCCCTCCCCAAATGGCCAGCTTTCAGAGCCCCTTTCCCATCTGCCCAGCATGGGTTAGGTTTTGTATCTGTTTTGCTGGCGGATGTGCCCCATCTCCCCCGCATGCTGGTAAGGAAGACTGAGTGGGAACAAGTAGTACAGCTCCAATTAACAGCATGACTACCACTGGACACACCCACGGGCCCCTAGCCTCATGTCAGTGATTGCTTTTCCTTCTGTCTGAAATGCCCCCACACCTGGAGCTGACCTTGGGCCTGGTAGAGGGAGTAGTTGATTAGTTACTGGCAGAAAAGTCCCTGGCAGAGCAGTTGCAAGTTTGGGGACATCTGAGCTCAGAAAGCTGTGTTTGGCATACCCTCTAAGATAGATGTCAGCCTAGTCGTGCCAGGAGGAAAGTGGGGAATTCTGCTAGATTAATTTTCTCATCAAAAAATGTACCCTCAGGACACCTAGCAGTGCCTTTTACTGTTGCTGTCATTTCCCCAGAGGTCAATTCATTCTTCTCAAAAAGTGTTTTATGGGTCAATTTAGGCTTAGCACAAGAGTGCTATCTTCCCTGTGTGTGGTCACCAAAGCATTCATTCTTCCTTTACACACTTAAATTTATCAGTCCTGAGCACCTAAAATGCCCCAAGCCCAGCAATGAAGCAGAACAGCTGGCTGATAGCACCCCAGCAGCAGAAGAGGCTAGAGCTTGGGTTACCAGCAGTAAGTGGTATGCTTGGTTAGGGTCAGAAGAAGCTGACCCCAGCAGCACCTCCAACATAGGCCCTTGTGAGTCTCACCCCGGAACAAGTCATGGTGTTAGTCCTGGGTGCTTCCTGCAGCATGGCCTGTGGCGTGCGTGTACACCTAAATTAACACCGCCTGTGACCGCTCTGTCGGCCCCTACCTATCCTTGTGCCACGTGTGTATGGGAAAGCACACTGGGCCTGGAGCTGGCTCCCGAGCCTCTGTTTTCCTCATCACTCTGTAGACCCTCCTCACTATTTCTATTCCTGTTCTGTTGCCGTTCCAACTCTTCTTGGACCTTTTCTGTGCTGCCTGAAAGGTACCTGCCTCCCTTCTCCTGTGTGGCACTTTCCCCTCACCCAGGTTTCTAGAGTTTGAGACCAGGGGCCAGCTCTGTGTCTCTACCCTCCCTATGCTTCCTTCTGCCCCTCAAATCATGACGTACTTGTATGAGTTTCTGTAGTCAGCTGCACTTGAGTAGGAGCCAGAGGGGTAGAGCATGCACTGTCCAGAGGGACTCCATGGTACCAGCACCCCCACCTCCAGTGATGCTCCCATTCAAGAGGAGACTCTTTCCAGTTCTTAGGTTCAGAACAGCCCTACCCATTCCTGGGTTCTAAGCAAGGGCTTACCACCCTTCTGCAGCAAGGCCCCCGAGGACATGGCCGCTCAAGGCCATCATCTTACTGGACACACACTTTCTCTCCTTTCCTCCTTTGAGGAGTTCTCTGTGGGTCTTGGACAAGCTGCTTTCAAGGGACCTACTTGTTAGGAGGGAGGGTCCGCAGCCTCATGCAGCCCTGACTGTGTGCTTCCTCATCCCAGGCTGAGACTGCTGCCAACCGGATCTGCAAGGTGCTGGCTGTGAACCAAGAGAATGAACATCTGATGGAAGATTATGAGCGTCTGGCCAGTGATGTGAGTGTGCGCTCCAGGTCCCACCAGAGTGAATGCAGGCAGGGAGGCTTGGGGAGTAATTATTGCTGTTCCAGAGGACTTGAGTTCAGTTCCTGGCCTTTGGGAGCCAGTGGCACATAGACATACATGCAAGCAAAATACCCATACACATCAAATAAAAAAATGAAGGTTTAGAATTTGGGGGGATGGCCTGGGGTATGCAGGAAGGCAGGAGGAGTAAATGTAGTTTTATGTAGCGCAGTCTGCTCCCCTGCCCCAACCTCTCATGAATGGAGTAACAAACCCTACTCTGCTGTGAAAGCACATGTAGTGTGCTGTGAGACCTAGAAAACATGGAGTGCAGGACTTTCGGTGGCAGTCACCATGTTTGAGTCCAGAGCTTGGGTTCCTATCGAGATGTTCAGTTTCTGTTTCCAAAGAGCATGTCTATTCTTAGAAACATGATTCCTAGACCAGAGGACTTCAGGGTTACTGGTTTGAGGTGCCGGATGTCAAACATGGGTCCTCATGTATGCTAGGCAAGCACTCATGCTCTAAGCACGTCCTCGTCTCAGGCTTTAAGGTTGCAAGGACTGGGAAACTTGAAGGATGTTCAGCAGTCAACAACCCAAAGTGGCTAGCTACGCCCAGTTGAGGATTTGATACTGGCGGGCTAGAGCTAGGATGTGGTTGGTTGTCGGGCTCTTGTTTAACACGCACAAGGCCCTGGTTCCAGTCGGGGCTGATAGAACAAAAGGCGAAAAGAAAAGAAAAACGGGCCACTGTCATTCCCAAGACAAGGTGGAAATCACGTTCTTGGGTGCCATTCGCCAGCCCAATGCCTCTGTTCTTGGCTTTGTCTTTGCCACTGAGAAGCCACTCTGTGCTGGTAATACCTGACTTCTCTGTTCTGGATTATTTTTGATGGCCCAGTCTGTTGGCTTGTTGGTATTCTTCCTCACCCTGTCAAAGATCAGAGTAGGTCATAAGAGTATGTTTGGTTTGGTTTTTTTGTTTGTTTGTTTGTTTTTTGTTCTTTAAGTTTTCTATTTTTCAGTGACAGGCCTTGTATATATACTGGCCACCTAACTAAAGCAAACACACTGTAGGCCCTTACTATTGTGTCAGCTACTGTCCCTAAACCCAGGCAGACCAAGAGTCAATACAGCTGTGGTCAGTGAGGCCAGCAGTCACAAATCCTATGTCAGTGAATGGAAGGGGGGTCTTCTGGGAAGGAACAGTAGATTGGAACTACCCACTTCAATCTGGGCAAGGGAGCAGAGACATGAACAGGAAATAGGGTCAGCCCAGTGCTCCAGTAGCATCACATTCCCAGAGCTCTGTGCTGTAGGGTCCCAGCAGAAGTAGTAAGTTGGCACTGAGGACCCTGTAAGCTGAGGGGAGGCCGCGTCAGCACTCTGAGCACATCTGCAATGGCCACCATGTCTTCCTACGGGCCCACAGCTTCTGGAGTGGATCCGGCGCACCATCCCCTGGCTAGAGGACCGTGTACCTCAGAAGACCATCCAGGAGATGCAGCAGAAGCTGGAGGACTTCCGAGACTATCGGCGTGTTCACAAGCCCCCCAAGGTGCAGGAGAAGTGCCAGCTAGAGATCAACTTCAACACACTGCAGACGAAACTCCGTCTCAGCAACCGGCCCGCCTTCATGCCCTCTGAGGGCAGGATGGTCTCAGTGAGTTTACCCCCTTCCCACAGGGCCCGGGGCATCACAATGCTTGGCTAGCATCATCTTAAATCAGCCTTTAGGCCGGGTGGTGGTGGCGTATGCCTTTAATCCCAGCACTTGGGAGGTAGAGGCTGGCGGATCTCTGTGAGTTCGAGGTCAGCCTGGACTACAAGAGCTAGTTCCAGGACAGGCTCCAAAGCTATAGAGAAACCCTGTCTTGGAAAAAAAATAAAAAATAAAAAAATATAAAAAAAAATAAATCAGCCTTTAGGGCAGGGATGGTGAAGGGGTGCTTCACGTTTCCCACTGTTTCTCCTTAGTTTTTTACACACAGAATTCTCTGCACTACTACCCTAGCCACACCACAGTTTGTGTGGACCATTTGAATCCGGACACCACGGCTAACAAGTGTCTTGAGATCCTTCATAAAAGGAGAGACAGCAAGACACCTTTTGTAGTCTCCTTGGAAGAATCAATGTTTATGTTTCTAGAGAGATGGTCAGTAGTTAGACATTTGCAGAGTGTTTGAGTTCAGTTCCAACATCCATGAGGCAGCTCACAGCCACCTATAATTCCTGCCCCTAGAGATTCAAAGCCATCTCCTGGCTTCTGTGAATATCTAGATACATGTGTCTCTCTCTCCCCCCCNCCGACACACACACACACACACACACAGCAGTAGTACATGCTGACCCATGTAGACAGAATTGAGGGTAAGGTTCAGGTAGGCCTCCCCACCAACACCTTGTGAGAGCCCTGCTTTCGGTCTCCTACCCCACAGGACATCAATAATGGCTGGCAGCACCTGGAGCAGGCTGAAAAAGGCTATGAAGAATGGCTGCTGAATGAGATCCGCAGGCTGGAGCGACTTGACCACCTGGCAGAGAAGTTCCGGCAAAAGGCCTCCATCCATGAGGCCTGGACTGATGGTACGTGTCCCATGCTCCCTCGCTCTGCTCTCTCTCAGGTGTGCACACCTAGTCCCTGCCATGTGGATCTGCTAAGGTCTCCTGGCTGCAGATCTTGGCCCAAATGCATAAGTCTTATCTCTCCAGCCGCCTTCTGGCTCTACAGGCAGATCTGAAGCTGGCGCTCCCTGACTGTCACCACCCTGTCCCAAAGCCTGCTTCCCAACAGCCCTGCAGCTGCCTGGCTTCTGGCTCAGGATGTAAAATTCCATCACATTCTTGGCCTCTGGTCGAGACCCACTCCATCACTGAGATTCCAGATGCCCAGGAGACCTAAAGGCCTCAGAAAATGAATGTTGAGAAGAAAGGGCACACCATGCCACAATCATAGGCAGCTGTCACTCAGCGGTGGCCCTGGGTTCAATGCTAAAACATGAAAACCCCTCCAGAAGAAACCTCCCTTTCCCCGCCCCCACTCCCCACCACTACCGCTCTTCTGATTTTCCCTTTCTTGGCTGCTCTGTGTGGTTTTCCATCTGTCCCACCAAGGCTTCACAGGGAGCCTCCTCACCTGTGCCGGCATATAGCCCCAACTGTAGCCAGACACTGAGACCCCCTCCCTGGAGACACTGGGCAACTGCATAGCCCACATAAACGGCATTCATCCTGCTCCTGCTCTCACATGAACTCAGCCCTGCTGTTATCCAAAGCAGCCCAGCTTTCCCTTCTCTGCCAAGGAGAGAGTGTAAGATACAGAAGACGCGGTAAGCTAGGTCAATGCCTCTGCCTCACATGTGGTGCCCCTTCAAGGAGGTATGATGGCACCTTCCTTGGCTATGTATGATGCCACTTTGGAGGGAACAGGGGCCCTCATTTAGTTAATTTATTCACTCATTCAACACACATACATGTCCAGCCAGATGTGGCAACTCATGCTTGTAATCTCTGTACTTGGGAAACTGAGGCAGAAGGTCAAGGTCACACTGGGCTATATAGAGGGCTCCAGAGTAGTCTAGACTACAGTGTTAGATCCTGTCTTGAGAATCCAAACAAAATACCCCACATATGCTTGTGGATATGAGTCACCTAGCTGTGCTTGGCCCTGTGCACTGTTGTTTCCCAAGTGGGTAAGCCCTGCCCCGAGAAGACTCGGGCATATATGCTATGCTTATACTTCTCTTGTGAGGGCCCCTAAGTATGTAAGGAATGCCATAACACCTGTGCCCCACGCATAGCTAAGGTATTTTCTGCTGTCATTTTCTGAGATGTCTTGCCAGCTCATTTTCTAGATTATCCCATGGTTCTCACCAGCTCAGGATTGCCAGAGGCGTGGGCAGCTAGTTTCATGAGGCTGTGGACATGGTAACTCCTGAGACTCCTCTGGGAATACTTGGGAGTAGGCTTGCACTGGAGGAATTTAGGAATGAGCCCTAGCTGCAGATAGGCCCAATCTCTGTTGACATCTTCACACACCCACCCATCCCTCCCACCAGCCCTGAGTCCCCAGGCAGACGTGCCCACTCTTCTGAGCTCAGCCTGTATTCTGAATCATTGTAAAATCCTGAGGACAGCTGATCTATAGCCCCTCTCCACTGCTGTGTCCTAGTTATAGCAGCCTGCCCTGGGGGAAGGGGCTCAGTAGTGGCAGGGCTCACGTGGATACTTCCCAGGGGGATGTGACCGCCTGGGAATAAAACCAAACACAACTGAGTCTCACGTACATCTCATGGTTGCCCTGCAAGACACACTTGCCAGTTCCCTGATGAAACAGCTGAGGCCTGAGTTTTTCTCAGCTGCTATTTCTGGTTCCCACCCTTGGGAGAAAGCAGTTTGGAGAAGGGAATTGCAAGCTTGCTTTGTGGTTAAGCCCTCCAGCCTGGGGCAGGGGTGGCAGGCCTGTGGAGTCAGTTTTCCAGGCCCACCTCTTGCCTGTTGGTGCCAGCCCTGGCCTGGGGCGCCTGGCAGTTGCTAGGCAGATGAGCCTAGGCGTGGCTGAGACAGGGGTGGCACTGACTCTGCTTTCTATTCTTAACCATCACCTAACTAAAATTCAGGATGGTTCAGGGCCACATAGGTGCTGTCGCTGGCACTGTTTTACAAATGAAAGATTGACCAAGGCTGCCAGCTGCTTGTCAGGTACTCTGGGAGCAGATCTGGGGGTGGGCTCAGAGGCTCTTGGAAGCAGGGCTCCTTGAGGAAGAAGTGGAGTCCTGACTGCCATCCTGGCTGGCTTTTTCCCCAGTCCTATACTCCCTTAACTTAGTAGCATGGCTGCTTGGGCTTTTGCTCTGGGCATGTAATTAGCCTGGCTCCAGGACTAATAACAGTGTTTCTCCCTTCAAAGAGTCTGAACAGCCCCACCCACTGTGCCAAGAAAGTGGGTGTGGCGACAAGATTGGGATAGGACCACCACCCAGGAGAGCAGCCTCCAAAGAGCTGGCACAGGCTCAGCTCCTAGGCCCAGATTCTTCCTACCCCTTTCCTGATCTGCTGGGCCTGGCTGCAAGCCCAAGGGCTTCTCCCAGTCTCCATCCTCCACAAATGGGTGTCTGTAACTTTTCAACTGTCCTACCCTCTGTGTCTCCCACCAGTAAGAGATGCTGTTGAGTGCACAGGAGTTACACTGATACGTCTCTCTCAGACCCATGCACACCAGGAATCCCCTAAGACTACACAGAACCTCATGGAACATAGCTGAGCTTAGAGATCTCTGAGGAGCAAGGAAGAAGGTTCCAAAAGTTTCTAAGCTCCATCCTCTAGAGTAATAGATGTGGCCATATTGCTGCACCTCTCGTCCTGGATAGCTCTGTGGCTGACGGGCTGTTGTTCAGGTGCCCCTCTGCCACATCTGCAGGGAAGGAGGCCATGCTGAAGCACCGGGACTATGAGACAGCCACCTTGTCAGATATCAAAGCTCTGATCCGCAAGCACGAGGCCTTCGAGAGTGACCTTGCTGCACACCAGGACCGCGTGGAGCAGATTGCTGCAATTGCCCAGGAACTCAAGTATGTGTGCACCTATGGCATCGTCAGCGTAGAGTTCTGTCCTCAGTTCTCAACCCCTGCCTCTTCACATATGCCAGGAGAGCCTTACATTTCAACACCAATGAAAAGAGTAAGGGACTTAGATTCTCCAGCAGAGGGATGGACTCTGGTTGCTTGTCCCTCTCCCCTGCCTGCCTCATGGTGTAGCTTTCCAGGCCCCTCCTCCGTGTGGGGAGCACTGTACAGTGAGCCTGTTGTTCTGCCTGCCCAGTTTTTCCTGCTCAGAATACACTCACTGTAAGGGTTTCCAAATGGCTGCTGCCCCCCCTCACTCCAGTCAGATAAATTTGTGCATACAGCTCCTGCGCCTCAGGAGCCAGTGAATGGGGCCCTTATTCTACCATTGCAGTGGGCCCGGGGAGTGGGAGCCTAGCCCATTACTTCATGGAAAATCCACAGGTCCTGGAGGAGCTCCTAAAATAGCCGTCTGCTCCAAAATAAGCTCCTTGCTGGAGCTGCTCTTTCCTCAGACACCCCCACCCACTAGTCACCCCAGACTTGTACAAACTGCAGGGCTTTCCCACCTGTGCCATTGGGGCCATAGGAGCAGGGCTGGTTCCTCATTCCTACCACTGTGGGCTCCAGGGTGCTCATTTGCATACCAGAGGCTGAACTTGGGACCCATAACTTTGTTTGGTACCATGGTGTTACCCTCCAGATACCTACTTGTCCAAACTAAGGAAAGCAATGGAGGTACTTTCATATGAGTGACAAGTGGGGTGCCCCTAAACAGACTTGGAGGTCCGGGTTAGCCTGTTCTTCAGATATTAGTTCCCAGAAACAGTATTTTAGACATGGCTCTAGAGGAAGTACCTTCAGAGAGAGAGAGAGAGAGAGCTGCACATTTTGTTTTCCCTGAGAGCCTCCCTGAGCAGCCCTTCCCCCTGAGGTTCTGAGTTCAATTCCCAGCAACCACATGGTGGCTTACAGCCATCTATGAGATCTGGTGCCCTCTTCTGACCTGCCTCCTTGAGCACACATGGTCAGATTGCTCAGTTTGTGAAGTATTTGTCAAACAAGCATGAGGACACGTTTGTATCCCAGAGTACTCATAAAAATCTGCATGAGACAAGAGGGTCCCATGAGCTCTGGGTTCAGTGAGAGACCTTGTCTCAAAAACTAAGCTGAAGAGAGCCAGTGCTACATTAGCCTCACAGCCTCAGTTTAATCCCCTGAATCTACTAAAAGCTGGATGCTGTGTAACCCTGGCCTCCTGACTTCCCAGAAGCTCTCAGGCCAGCTAGTCTGAAGTATGCAGCCCAGCAGCAGAAACCCCAAGGTAGGAGGGAGGCAGCAAATCTAGGTTGTCCTCTGACTTACACACACAAGGTTGAACTGGGTGTGGTGGTACACACTTTTAATACCAGTACTCAGAATGTAGGGGAAGGAGCCAGGCAGTGGTGGCGCATGCCTTTAATCCCGGCACTCAGGAGGCAGGAGCAGGGATCTCTGAGTTCAAGGCCAGCCTGGTCTACAGAGCGAGTTCCTGGACAGGCTCCAAAGCTACAGAGAAACCCTGTCTAGTCCAGAACAGGGTGTTCTTCGCTGCTGTCGCCTGATACATGGGGTGGTGTATGTGTAGCCCTGCCCACCTGCTAGGCTCATCGTAGTCTGTACTTCACAGTGAGCTCGACTACTATGACTCCCACAATGTCAATACACGGTGCCAGAAGATCTGCGACCAGTGGGATGCCCTGGGCTCCCTGACTCACAGTCGCAGGGAAGCCTTGGAGGTGAGGAAGGCCGTGTCACCAGGAAGCCTGATGCCCTTTGGGGGTGTGGGGTATCTATAGGTCTAGCTGACCTGCCTTCCCTTCCCTGTCCATCCCTCTTTGCACACTGTAGAAAACAGAGAAGCAGCTCGAGACCATCGATCAGCTGCACCTGGAGTATGCCAAGCGGGCTGCACCCTTCAACAACTGGATGGAGAGTGCCATGGAGGACCTGCAGGACATGTTCATCGTCCACACCATTGAGGAGATAGAGGTACCCTCTAGGGGACACCCCTACCCCAAAGCTTCAGGAGGGCAGGCTGCACTCCTTACTCCCATCTGTCCTCTAGGGCCTCATCTCAGCCCATGACCAGTTCAAGTCCACCTTGCCAGATGCGGACAGGGAGCGTGAGGCCATACTGGCCATCCACAAGGAGGCCCAAAGGATCGCCGAGAGCAACCACATCAAACTGTCGGGCAGTAACCCCTACACCACCGTCACCCCCCAGATCATCAACTCCAAGTGGGAGAAGGTGGGCCAGGGCCCTCTGGTCATGCAAGGGCTGGACTGGCCAGGTGGGGAAGCTACCACCTGACCTCAGCTATTGCATATCCCCCACAGGTGCAGCAGCTGGTGCCAAAGCGGGACCATGCACTCCTGGAAGAGCAGAGCAAACAGCAGTCCAATGAGCACCTGCGCCGACAGTTTGCCAGCCAGGCCAATGTGGTGGGGCCCTGGATCCAGACCAAGATGGAGGTGAGGCCACCCACCCACCCCCAAACAGCAAGCCCAGGCAGGCTATCTGTCAACTGCGAGAGCCGTGTGTGGTCCCTGTGTCCCGGGCTGCAGATTTCATGACTCTAGCAGACCTGATTTCAGCTCTTACTGGTCAGCAGATGAAAAAGAAAGCCTGGCTAAAGATTGGCCAGAGTTGGTCTGAGCCTCAACTGTCTGATCTAAGCCTAGAGCTGGCTTGCCTTCCACTTCGGTGCTTTTGCTTACCACTCTGTGAGGGCTGCAGTGTAGCTGTGAGGAATATGGTACCCAGGGAGCCTCCTGACAGGCATGGAGGGTTTATGAGGCGGCCAGTAGCAGTTCTGCCTGCCCTTTCCTCAGTGCACCCTCCTTGCATCTCAGCAGACGTTGATGGTCATGTTGGTGGCTCCATGGTTGGTACTAGTTTCAGAGTACAGTGATGGGGAGCCATGAGCACGGGGGCTCTGCCAGCAGCCTTGCCCTCCTTTTATACATATATTTTTTTTTTTACTTGTTTTTAAGGAGCAGAGGGCCTTTATGTAGGGTGATGTTGTGTGCACTCAAAAGGTGAATGCAGTCTGCCTGTCACAGTGCAGGGCCTCACAGATAAGCTGTGTAATGCAGGCTTCCTGCTGGCACCAGAGAGTGGCATGAAAGCAGCAGGGAGCAGCAGGCCTTCCAGATGGGGCAGCAGCCAGGACTGGTGTCACCTGGATCTCCTTCCTGCAGGAGATCGGGCGCATCTCCATCGAGATGAACGGAACTCTGGAAGACCAGCTTAGTCACCTGAAGCAATACGAGCGCAGCATTGTGGACTACAAACCCAACCTGGACCTGCTGGAGCAGCAGCACCAGCTCATCCAGGAGGCCCTCATCTTCGACAACAAGCACACCAACTACACCATGGAGGTGCGCCCAAACACACTACACCTTTTAAAAACTGTGTAAAGGTTACTGAAAAGCTGGACAATGGCCCAAATCCTTGTCTTCAGGGCGGAAGCAGGAGGAGTGGGAGTAATTCTAGCCAGCCTGAAGCACATGTGGAGGGAGACCTTGTCTCAGAGCACCAAAAGTTTAAAAAAGACAGAGATCTAGAATTACCTAAGTCAGATTGCCTTTTGTCTGGAGGGGTCATATTGCCAGCTACCTGTACCTTACTTGAGCAAAGAGCCCTGGCCCTTGTTAGGGAGCCCCCTAGTATGAGGAGCATTGTTGTGCTAGGAGCCTGAGAGTCCAGTTCCACATTCCAATGTGCCAACACATGGTGCCACAAGCCGCCATGGGATTCCACCCCCTCGGAGGGTCCATTATTGAGCAGTGGCCAACATAGCTCTAAAGAGTTGTGTATGATACAAACATCTTGGGATTTGTGCCTCTGCCACATACATAGGTGTAGGTGAGGCCAATGATTGGCAGGCCAGGAGATAACAGGGCCCTTGCCCATAGATTATGGTATAGAGGCTCTTCTCCCCCAGCCCTAACTTGTTCCTCCCTCAGCATATCCGTGTGGGCTGGGAGCAGCTGCTCACCACCATTGCCCGCACCATCAACGAGGTGGAGAACCAGATCCTTACCCGAGACGCCAAGGGCATCAGCCAGGAGCAGATGCAAGAGTTCCGGGCATCCTTCAACCACTTTGACAAGGTAGGCTGTCCCCCCCACCCCCCGTGCTGGCACGGTATGGCCTTTTTTCCCATTGTTTTGTCCTGTCCTACCCTCTTCATCTCTGCATCCATCCATCCATTCCATCGACCACTGTCCACAGGGTGGGCAGGAACCCTGCCCTCCAGGCAGATAGGACTCTAGTCCCCCATGCAGTGTTTTTAAAATTCAGATCCTGATGACCTTTTGACCCAGTACCACAGCTGCTCAGCTTCTATGGGTACCAGTGTGCAGCCTCCTATCCCTCTCTCCTGCAAACACTCTGAAGGCAGGGAAAGGTCCACTATCTTTGAGCCCTGGGCTTGGTCCTCCATGATACCCACTCTAGCCCCACTGAGGCCATGGGACCCTCTAACTGCCTTGCCCATCCCTGGCCACCACCTTGTCTACATCACCTCTAACTGTGTGTTTCCCTTCCCCATGTGTCCTCCTCCCCTGCCCACTGCATGTGGCCTGGCCCCTCTCCCACTTCTGTGGCCTGGTCTCTGCACTGCCCCTGTACACCTGCCTTCGATGGCCCCCCGGCAGGACCATGGCGGGGCACTGGGGCCTGAGGAATTCAAGGCCTGCCTCATCAGCCTGGGCTACGACGTGGAGAATGACCGGCAGGTACGCACACCCTGGGGCCCCAGCAGACTGTGGCATTAACTGCTCTTCTCTCTCTCTTCTCTCCCCTCCCTCTCACCATTCCCCCTGCCATTATGTGCTGTCTCCCTGGCTCTCATGTCTCTGGTCACTTTCCCCCTTACCTGGTCTCTCCGGGCCTCCTGCCTCCCTGCTCCCTCCACTGTGCTGTCTGTCCGCTGTGCACATGGGGCCTACTCTGGGCCTGGCCTCTGCTATGCCTGCGTCCTGGGAGCAGAAGCAGACAGGCAGCATGGACTCAGATGACTTCAGGGCTCTGCTTATCTCCACAGGATACAGCCTGGTATGCAGCCTCTGCCTCCCCTGCCTCTGCTCCTCCCCCAGCCCCTTCACTGCCTCCTGAGCTTCCATATCTTCCTGGGGACACTCCTCCACCCTCTAGTGCAACACGGCCTTGCCTGCCTCCCCCTCTGCTCTGCTGCACTTGAGGGGCTGGGGTCCTTCCAGTGACCCCCAACCCCGCTCTTCCTACAAATATCCAGGGAACAGTCTTCCAACTCTCTCCCCTTCTCTTCTGTTTCTCATTCTCTTTCCCCACCCTCCAGAGCTGGGACAGTCGACCCAACCCCTGCTTCCTGAAACATGGCGGGAGGAGACCAAGGGGCAAACTCCCAAGGCCTGGTACTATCTAACCAGGCTGTGGCCAACAGGCTGATGGCATGACCTTTCTATTCTTGAATTCTTCCAAAACTGAATTTGTAAGCAGCCTCACTAAGTCATGTGTACCCTCCCTACCCCCTCTCCACAGGGTGATGCTGAGTTCAACCGTATCATGAGTGTGGTCGACCCCAACCATAGTGGCCTCGTGACCTTCCAAGCCTTCATTGACTTCATGTCCAGAGAGACCACAGACACAGACACAGCCGATCAAGTCATCGCCTCCTTCAAGGTCCTGGCAGGAGACAAGGTGAGCAGGGCCTACAGGAGAAGCACTGGGGCTAGTGATCAGAACCTCAGCCTACACTGGGCACTAGGTCAAGTGGGTGAAGTGGGTGCTTCAGAGTCCTGTCCTGTGCCTCCAGAACTTCATCACTGCTGAGGAGCTGCGGAGAGAGCTGCCCCCCGACCAGGCAGAGTACTGCATCGCCCGCATGGCACCCTACCAGGGGCCTGATGCCACTCCTGGCGCCCTTGACTACAAGTCCTTCTCCACAGCCCTCTATGGGGAAAGCGACCTGTGAAGCCCTCAGCTACCCTGACTGGAGTCCCTCGGCCTCCCGGAGGGGCTGAGGAGCCCTGCCCCAATCCTGACTCTGTATCTATGCAAAGAGCTCTTTGTGGTCCTATTCTAGGGGGTCAGGCAGGGAGGGGCTAGGCAGGCCTCTCTCGGTCTTGTAGGGGAGGGAGGCCTAGAGATCAGCACTTCTGGCCTGGTAAATATATGTGTGAGTTGTCGGGTTTTAACCTATATGGAGGGGACACTGGACCCTTCGGCACCCTCTGTGTCCCAGTTCCAACCCAGGTCCCCTCCTTTGCCCCTGAGGCCCCTTCAAGGCCTCCCCTCACATCCAGGCCAAAGCCCCATGTGCCTTGTCCAGGAACCACCTGCCCTGCAAAGTCCAGCAGAGGGCACCCCGCTCCCCTGGACCAGATGTCAGTGGCTCCTTTCTCCCTGCTCCCTTGCCCCTTTGTGATTACCAGGAGCAGAGGACCTGCCTCCCTCTGCCCCAGGAGTGCCGGTGGGGCAGTCAGCCCCAGCCCATCTGGCCTTGCCTCATCTGGGCTCTGGGTCTCAGATTTTTAAGGACCAAAACCAACAAAAACAAAGAATGGAACAAACAAAAAATCTTTAAAAAAAGGAAAAAAAAACTCTAAAAACCTATAAAAAAACTATAAAAATTAAAAACTTCCAGAGAATTACTATTTACTTTATTAACTTACGGATTTATTATATAAATATATATCCATCTAGCCGCATATCTCTGCCACCTCTCACTCTCGTAATGAAGACTTAGTTGATTCAATGCCCTCCCCAGCCCCCTCCTGATTTTCCCCTTGTTTGCGGTGGGCAGGGGTCTGTGGGGACCTCCTGAGGTGGAGGTGGGCTGCTGGCCTGCCTGCCTGGTAGTGGATGGGTTTCACCCCTTTGAGTTTATTCTGATTGATTTTTATTTCCTTGGTTTCTGGATAAACCGCCCTCTGGGGATGGGAGAATAAAACATGTAATATTTTTAAGAAGGAGTCTAGTGCCATCTTTTCTCTGCGCTGCTGTCACACCCTAGGGAGCTTGCAGGGCCCACCACATGTACCCATGTGTGGATGTGGGCCTTTCTAAACAGGGACTGGCATATGCACAGGCTTCAAAAGGAAAGAAGGCGGTTCTGTTTGTGGAAGCTCAGGCCCATAATCCCAGTGCTTGAAAGGACATCACCAGAAGAAAGACACCAGTGCCACCACCTGTGCAGGGGTGGGTTGGGACTAGCCCCAGGAGGGTGCGTGTCCAGGTTCAGCTTCCACCACTGGTGCCAAGCAGGGCAGCTCAGGCCTGGAGGAAGGTGGCCTCCCTCAGCTTCTGGCCTAGGAGAAGGTAGCCACCTCCAACCACTGAATAGAAAGGAGAGAGAACCTTGAAGCAGAGGCTTCAAGATGGTGCTGGAACTACCCTGTCCCTCTTGCTAGCTCACCTGTTTATGGGTCAGGCAGACGACCCCCTCACCACCATCCAGGTGTTGGCTGCAGTGACCTGTGTTTGAGAGGGCAGGGTAAGTACCCAGCACTACTCCTGAGGTACACCCCAGCATTCCCCACCCAGCCAGGAGCAGCACTCACGGAAGATGCAGGTGAGCCGGGCTGCACAGGACACAAAGCGTTCAAAATCCACTCTGAGCCGGCTGTCCCGGTAGCGGCTAGTAAGGGACTGTGTCAGCTGGTTGTTCAGGTGGAAGCCTAGGAGGAGGCTGTGTTGGTTGTGCTGCTTTTTGTTTGAATGGGGGGTAGGTGTATGTAGTGTGTGTGCCTGTGCAAACCAAAGACTGACTTAGTGTCTTCCTCAGTCATACTCCACTGTGTGATGCAGTCTCACTGAAATCCTGAATTCAAACCAGTTTCTTTTAGCTAACAAGTTTCCTCTGGGGGTCACTTGTCTCCTCCCAAGTGCTGGGCATTTAGGTGGGCCACAGTGTCCCCTGACCTTCACATGGGCACTGGAGATCTGAACTCTGACCCTTATACTTTAATATGTAAGTATTTTACCTAAGCCATATCCCTGGCCCTGTGTTCTGTTTTGTGTTATGTTTAAGCGAGGCTGGCCTCCAGCTCCTTTTAAGTAGCCAAGGATGGTCATCAACTGGTTCTCCTACTTCCACCTTCCAAGTGCTGAGATTTAAAGCCTGGGTTTAACTTAGATGCGAGGTGAGCACTCTGCAAATGCAGTCTGGGCTTTATGTCGCTGTTTTGGAATGTTAGAGAGAGAACCTGGGCCTTTGCACATGTTAAGCAAGTGCTATCCACTGCACTGTGCCCCCAGCCCCTCACTGGGGGGTTCTAGGCAGGGGCTCCACCACTGAACCACACCCTAGCCCCTCACTGAGGAATTCTAGGCGGGGCTCTCCCGCTGAACTGCATCCACCCCACAGCCCTTTGTGTATTTTATGAGACATTAAGTTACTTGACCTACAACTTGCCATCTTGCCTCTGCCTCTCAAGGTGCCAACAGTTGCGGCTAGCTTTGTGGTTGTTCCTTCAGAAGTTGGCTGTCTCCCTGCCTGGAACACTGGAGAACCCTGCTGTGTAGTTCTCTTCTGAAGCCACGCCTAAAGTATAGTCATGGGCCTTGTCACCTCTGCTGTAGAATCACTGAGGTTTCAAGAAGCCCCAACACCTGAGGACTTGTTCCTTCCAGCTTCTATGTGCCCCTTACAGTCCCAATGATAACTGCACAAGTTTGCACTGTACCTTTGTGTGCTCGCTCAACAAACTCCAGATCCCACCCCACACACAAACACCATGCCCAGAACTAGGTGGCTTAAGGCAGGTCACTCCTTTTGATGTTCATATTCCCGTTCATATTAGCATATGCTGGTCCAGGCTGGGCTGAAGGAAAACCTGGCTAGATGGGGTAGAAGGACCTGAGAGCCCTCGGCCAACCTGTTAGAACTGCTGAATATTCCTAAAAAGACATTATCAGGTTCCTTCTGTCTGGAACAACCTTTGGTTTGTGCCACTCACTTGGGGTGAGTAGCACAGGACAGAGAAGGGGGCAGATGGATGGATAGGTGATCCAGTGAACTCCCGTCCTCCCCGTCTATCCTGTGTCCTGCTTCTTTGGGTTCAACACCCTGGCCCCCAGCTTTCTACTCTGATGCTTCCAGATAATGTCTTACATGTTCCTGGACTCTTGGCCACTTTCTCCAGATCTCGTACTTGGAGTCTATCTCTTTCCACTGGGCAATTGTTCCACCCCTAAATCTCCCTGGCTCCTTGTACTTGGTGGTCACAGAAGCATGGACCCAGCCATCTTCCAGAAGCTTTCAGCAATCCCACTGAAGTCCCCTAACATACATCTCCCCTTGGCTTAGGGTCCTGGGTGGGACTTCCTCTGCTGTAATGCAGTAGCCTCGGAAGGTGCTTTGGGATGTTCTGTGACTTTGGAGAATGACTGTCCTTGCATTCCACAGCCTCCTTGCCACCCTACACATTAGCCATATCACAGAAGCTGTAAACACTCAGTTTTGTGCCCAGAGCTACCACAGAAGGAAGTTAGTGCTGGGCCTTGGGAACAGCCCCAGGCTGATAAGACTTTGAGGTGTTTGAGAGGAGGAGTAGGTGCTGTCCTTACAAGCATCCCAGGTCCCCATCCGTACCTGCAGCATTCAGTGCCAGCCTTAGCTCATAGGAGTTCATTGTCCCAGAGGCATCTTCATCGAACTTGTCAAATGTGGCCTGGAGGGTGAAGGGGCAGATGGGAGGGAATTCCACTCAAATCCCTGAGCATTGATAGTGCACTGTGAAGTAGCCAAGAGAGGGCCTCTGAGGCCCCGGCTCCCCTGGCTCCTGGCTGGGGACCACTGTGCATATGTATATCTGACAAGAGAAGAAGCTCCCAGGCAGGCCCTTGGGAACAAGTTCAAATCTTTCTACCCACAAAGGCTTAATAGCTAGGGGTTATGGTCCCAGGATCCTGCAGCTACTCCTTCCCCCCTCGCTTGAAGGATACCCATTGGTAGCTAAGCAAAGGCTCCTTGGAGGTGACAAGTCTATAGTCACAGAGCAAAGAAGGAGATGAGTTAGGAACGGATTCTAACAGGAACCAGCAGCAGCTTTGGATCAGTCCCTGCTCTCAGAGGGCCACAGTGGGGTAACAAGAGCATTATATCTTTTTCTTTTTATTACTATTAATTTATACAACATTCTACCGCCATGTGTGCCTGCACACCAGAAGAGGGCACCAGATCTCATAGTTGTGAGCCACCATGTGGTTGCTGGGAATTGAACTCAGGACCTCTGGAA
>LOJH01000202.1:46796-73751 GCA_001685095.1 Ellobius talpinus | reverse complement strand
AAATTAAGCTCTCTCAGGTTTTACGTGGAGTTTGTTACCACGTTGGAGCGCCACCCAGCCTGTTGTGGGTGGTGCAATCTCTGGGAAGGTGGTCCCGCATTGTATGAGAAAACAGGCTGATCAAGGCATGGAGAATAAGTCAGTAAGCAGAATCCCTCCATGGTCTTGCATCGGCTTGCCCTGAGTTCCCTTCGTGGTAGACAGTAAGCTATAAAGGTGAAATAAATCATTTCCTCCCCAGGTCGCTTGTGGTTGTGGTGTTTATCACAGCAATGGAAAGTAAACCAGTGCACTCTGCTCTGAAAGAGTTCCCAGATGAGTCTGCCCACTTAAGGCCTTGCATGGACTAAACTCCAACTGCCTTCTTGCCTTTAGGGTGTGCCCAGGAGCCTGCTTTCTGTCAACTTGCAGACATAACGAAGACCACACCTTTGTATTTCACATGCTATCTCTACCCAGAAACCCAGGTCTGTGACGACATCTTGGAATCTAATACCAAGAATTGTAGCCAGATTCTACCCCACCAACCAAAGGCCCTCTTCCGGAAGAAAGGTAAGCATGGTCTATTATGAGCTGATAGACCACCACTCTGCAGGTTACAAAACAGTGAGATTAATTTCTTTTCTCTTTAAGAGTATTACTCTTCACATGCACATGCACACACACACACACATACATGAGCACACACACACAAACCATTAAAGAAAAAAGAGACCATGAGTTTTTTAAATAGAGCAAGAAGGGATGCATGGTTGGGATTAGGAGGAAAAGGAAGGGAGAAATGATGTAATTATAATCTCAAAAACTAATATATGTATATATAAATATAAGATTATCCATGGTCCTTCAGAGATATGAAGCCATTGAGAAAGGCTTTAGGCTGACACCTCAGAGAGTTCTGCTCTGGGGTCTGACCTCAGGCAGAGCCACTACTGATGGACTTGCACCAGGATTTCATGTAACTCTGTGATACAGAGATCTCAGAGACAGTGGCTTTTATAATGCCACAGTTGTTCTCTTTCTTCAAGGACATTGATGATGTCATTTTGCCATCATGATGGTGATGTCATTTTTCACCCTATTTCCCCAGTAATTTGTTTTTCCACTTTCTTTGTGAAGGCCCTTCACATATCTGGGGACCCTTGGCTTCTCCTCAAACATCAGAGGCCACAAAGCTTGAAGCAGCTCTGTTTGATGGGAGCTTCTTGGGTGATGGTTTCTCCTTAGTATACTCTGATCCCGTCATTCTTTGTAGGATCCTTTTGTTAGTACTCCTAGGCCCTTTGTCAGAGGAATCTCACAGTACTTGGCCTGAATGTACACATTAGCAAGGTGGGAGAGTCTCAGGTCTCTGTGAAGCTGAAACCATGCTCTGTGGGGTTTGTGTATCTACTATCAGAGGACACCAAAGGACCCTCTCTTCTGATTCTTCTAGAAATAAATTTTCTGTCTTTGCCCTTGTGGGAAGGGCACTTAGACTATCAGTTCCCCTGGAAATGCAGGGATCTGGAGGCACACATGATCCCTTCTTGCTACTTCACTCAGGGGAGCAGAACCTGCCTTCCTAGTTTCTGGAGCCAAGGTTCTCCACAGGCTTCCTAGACCCTGAGATTGTTCCATCTCTCTAATTCTCATTTCCCCATGGGCTTATGCCTTTATAGGAGTGCCTTGCAAGAATCCCTGTGTTCCATTCCAAGTGCCTACTAGTGATTCATACTTGTAATCCTGGGACTTGAGAGATAGAGGCATGAGGATCAGAAGTTCAAAGACATCCTTGACTACATATTGAATTCAAGGTTAGCTTAGGTACACAAGACCCCATCTCAAAAACCAGCCATACAAACAGAATCTTATGAGTCTTATTCTTGTGAGATTTGGGAGCAAATTTATTAGTTTAATGTGCCGTCTTCCTGGAAGTTCAGTCTGGGATTTACTCATTATCTCCATATTTGTGAAAGTATAATGCATTTTATTTCTTTTCCCTCTGTGAAGTTGTGCTGAACGACCGAGTGAAGAACTTTTATTCTCGCCTGCCATTCCAAAAGCTCACAGGGATTTCCATCAGAGACAAAATCCCTATGTCTGGAAAATCCATTTCCAATGGGTAAGTCGCCAAGTTCTACCTCAACGCTTATTATTCAGATTCCTTGGCTTCCATGAGTAGGTGGCATCTCAGCTCCTAAAGGCAGAAGCATAACAATGATCCAACCCAAAGCTAAGGGTATAGGAGATGACCAGATTAGAAGTCCTCGATGGAAAGAGATGACATCTTAAGCACCACATTTGGCACTGAGCCTGCAGTCTGCTGAGGGAGATCAGATGCACTAAGCAGTATTGTGAGTTAATAAAAGTGATCAAGATGGTAATAAACTTGTTCTTCAGAGCCTTTCAGGGCTGTGCTCAGGATCTGGAAAGCAAGATGAATCTTTAACAGGACCTTAGCTTAAAAGAATGTCTTACTTATGACCGCTACAGCCTATGCTGGTGTTCCTTTGTTGGCTTTTGTGTTGGCCGTTATAACTGAAGATGAATTTCCTCTCACCACCCTCCGTGGGACCTCATTCTTCAGAATCTCCAAGTGTGCCATTGCCTAACCACATCCTTGGACCTTCCTTAGACCTCCTCAGTTTGAGGTCCTGGGATGGGACTCAAGACTCAGAATTTTAAGGAACATCTCCAGCGAGTCTTTTGTATTTCAGTAGTCACTGATCCGTGAACTGCTAATCTGTGAAGTGCTGTTGAATTATGGAATTGCATCATGTGGCTGGCATTTAAAAGCTATTTCTGAGGATGGAGCTCAAAAGATGACACTGGCTGCTTTGTCTTAAGATATAACTGGACATCACCTTACTAGGAGAGGGGATAGAAGCTAGATGTTACCATACTGGGATAGGGGATAGAAATCAGATATCTCTTTATTGGACATCACTATGCTAAGCCTGGTACTGGGGTAGGAACTGGTGTGGCGGAGCTTGAGGTCATAGTACAGGCTTTCAAAAAGAAAGGAAAGCAAATATAGGCAGGTCAATAGCTGGACAGGAATCTAGAGCAAAGAAAGCTAGAGAGATGACTTAACCAGCTTCTGGGTGGAAATGTAGCCTGTACTGGAGAAGCTGCTCAGCAGATGCAAATTTCAACACTAGGATAAGACTTGGATTTAGGAAAGAACAGCAAGAATGAGGCAGGATTTTCATATTAGAAATGGCCAAGTAGTTAATCAAGCTCCCAGGAGTTAGGAGCGAGAGATCAGATCAAGACATGAGATCAAGGCAAGGAATCTTAGAACTGGACTCCAGATCACTGAAGTGCTAGAGCCCCTTTGCCGTGAAGCTGCACGGTAAATAAGAATGGTCCTGGAGAGGGCTTGAATGTGTGAGTAAATACATGGAGGATCTGAAGAAAAGAGTGGGGTTTTGTTTACAGAAATCTAGAAAGCCAGTGTTGGCCAAAGCGCCCACACTTTATGTGCTTACAAAGAAATCTGATCCCCAAGGTTTGAATTATTCCATTCAGTCTACACAGTATGTCATGGGTGCCCACAGGAGGCTTCACACTTGTCTTCTCTTCTGACTCTAGGTTCTTCGAGTGTGAGCGGCTCTGTGACAGGGATGTATGCTGCACTGGCTTTGGTTTTCTAAACGTCTCTCAGTTGCAAGGTGAGGGTGATAAAGGAGGCAGCCCCCGCCCCCTGGCATATCACATCAGTCTAGAAACACACGTATAGTCCTACATGGTCCCTGCTATCTCCTCAAGACAAGGAGGAGGATGAGTGAACCTCATTACAGGAAGGAAATAGGGCTGGGAGAAGCAGGTGGCTCATCAGTATGAAATTAGCAGTGTGGCGGCCCTGGTCCCTAATCTATCCCTTCATATACACATATGTCCATCTGATCCCAGCAAATATCCCTCCTTGATTCCATACTTCACTTATATGTCTTCTGAGCTATTTTCAGAGCTCTGTTCAGGGATCCTGGTTGGCTGAACTTTAGATACATCACATGATCTATATTGAACACTCATTCAGCCACTTACTGATGCTATGATCCTGGAAAGTTCTCTTCTAATCTCTCCAGGCCTTAGCATCCCCTTCTGTAACTATAACACACACTGTTTTGTTGTAATGAGGCTGCTTGGTCATTCCGGCTGCTTGGCAGCTCAGACCCAAAATAATCACACAGAAATCATATATTTAAATCATTGCTTGGCCCATTAGCTCTAGCTTCTTATTGGCTAACTTTTANCCTACCAGCAAAGTTTCAGCACATCTGTCTCTGGCAGCAGCTCCATGGCTTCTCCTTAACTCCACCTTCCTTCTCCCAGCATTCAGTTTAGTTGTCCCCGCCTAACTAAGTTCTGTCCTGCTCTGCTATAGGCTCAAGACAGTTTCTTTATTAATCAATGGTATTCACAGCATACAGAGGGGAATCCCACACCATTGTTTCCCTCCCCAGACCTAGTGAAATGATACCCAAAGATCTGGTTCACCTCTTATGTATGATTGGCAGGTATTCTGTTAGGAGTAGCTACCTCCATTCCTGGACTCAGGGGCTATGACTCTTAGATAGAGAAGCTGAATATGTAGGGATGGCCAAGTCCATACCTGGAATACAGAACAAAAGCTCAAGCAGTATGCTGAGTGATGGCTTGCAGAATCCCTCCTGCTCCATTCATCTTTCTCCCTGACTCACATTCCTAAACTCCTGGCTTCTCCACCAGGAGGAGAAGTGACCTGCCTAACTCTGAACAGCATGGGGATTCAAACATGCAGTGAGGAGAATGGAGGAACCTGGCACATTTTGGACTGTGGCTCTGAGGACACTGAAGTCTACACCTATCCCTTTGGGTGGTACCAGAAGCCTGGTGAGTAACCTGCTCCTGGCAGTTGTGCCTTTTGTAGACTGTGTCCCAATCCTGCATTATGATATCTTAGGTTCAGGAAGATTAGTCAGAATTCACTGGGTGCCAATAACAGAAACTGATTCTGTTTACTTTAAGAAGAAAAGAAATGCCTTGATGACTGTTTATTAACCTAAAGGAAAGGTGACCAGTTAGGTCTCAGGACAGATGGAAGCAGACCAGGTTCCACAGGTGTCGTTAGCCAGTGTCTATAGCCAGCTTCTTCATGTGCCAATCCTAACTGATTGCTTTAGGAGGGCTGTTCATTGTTTCCTATAGAAGCTTTGCATTCAGGTTCTATCTGCCCAGCATGTTTGATAAATATGCTCACTGCAGAAGGAACAGCTTGAGTGACAGCCTCAGCAAATCCAGAGCTACTGGAAAGAAAGGAGGCTAAGGTCCTGTTACTGGACAGGCAACAAAGTCAACAGTCATCTCCTCTACCTCGATCCCTCTGTTTCCTCACTGTGTCGACTGCTATCCTGAGTCAGGATGATGTAATGCATGGCAAGGTCAGGGAAGGAAGGGGACAGCCTGTGTATGCTTTTATGCACTTGAGTTAAGATTTCAGGAAAGGCCAGCCTGAGCCCTCTGTGGTTCATGAAGGCAAGCTTCTAAGAATCATTTCTAGGGATATTTTAGAACAATCTGAAATCAACAAAAAAAAGAGTGAATGCTTTTGTGTGTGCTTAGACATAACTAGACTCATATGAGACTTAGCATCCTCCCTCCATCAAGACAGGCTGGTCTTCAAGGACTTGTATCACTCCTTAGATTCTGTCAGTAGGACAAGTGGCTGAGGCTCTGGGTCCTTATTGCCTAGGTGGAACTTTGCTCTCCACATTCTTCCCACCATAGCCCACCATTTCTCTACCTAGTTTGGGAAGCGAGGGAAAACTGGCATTTTTCCTGTGCCTGCTGTGTGTCAGACACATGCTAGGTCTGTGTGAGCCCTGCTATTTCACCTCATGGGAATTTAGTGGGGTGGACATCACTTCCTCCATTTTCTTATGCAACAAATGAGGCCAACAGTTGAAGATGCTGGCCCAGCTACGTGGCTATTAAGAACCAACCAAGTTGAAATCCCAGGTCTGATTGACCCCAGCCTCCCTGTCCTGTTTTTGGTAACTCCTGGCAGACAACCTAGAGAGTGAGTGGGTTATTAAAATCTCCAGACACCTTTCCTGGCTGGGTTTCCACAATTCTAGTAACTTAAAAGCGATTGATCCATCATCTGAAACAGGCTAACACGATAGCAGATCAGCTGCTCCTGGAGTGGCCTTTCTAGTATCAGCCATGTTGGGGCTAAAGGGCACATAGTTTGGTTTCCAGAGCAAAGATGCCTTTGGTCTTACTCCTGCACCTATATGTTCTTCAGCTTCCCGGCAACTAGTATGGACATAATTATTTCCAGGTTGGAAGGCATCTTCCTGCTCGTGGCTATCTTCTGCACCCTGGGCCTTGATTTGAGATTGCTCTGTTGGATTTTTCTTTCAACATCTTGAGTTGTTTTTAGGAAAAATGGGATTGTATAATGAAATTGCCTCTGTCGGTTTATATGCCAAGGGATTTTTTTTCCAGAGATGTCTCTAGGCTTGACCTTGAGGGCCAGGGATGAGAAGGGCATGCTTGCCTAATACATTAGTTCTGAAGGACCCCATGGACAGCTGTAAGTCTTACGCTGCTCCAGAGGCATGCTCACCTCAGGACCTCCTTTTTGCCTATCCTCTCACCTTTTCACCCTGCCAGCTTCTGGAAAATGCCACTTTCCATTTTCATTTGACTGTGAAAGAGTTGGACAGAAAGAATCTTAAGCGGTAATTCATTTGTTCAGAATGTGATGGAAGTCAGTCCAAACTGTTTCAACATCTTGACAGGGGCTGGCAAGGACAAGAACCTAAGGTACTCCTGGTTCCAACAGGTCCCAGATGCTCTGTTCCTTTTCATCTGACTGCCTGGAGTGTTAGTGTCTTCCAACACATACTCTGTGGCTAGGGGTAGGGACTCAGGAGTCCTAACCAGAAGCCACATGGCAGAGAATGAAAATTTATAGCAGGGCTGTCACTCAACTGAAAATAGTGCTGTCAGGAGTACCCAGCAGCCTCTAGTGTGACAGTCTGGCCTCTGTTTATTAGGATCTGATGCTGGAGGCCAGCACTTTGTGAGCACTTTCTCATTATATCCTCATTCCCCTCAGAGGAGAAACAAGAGGTACAGGGAGACCCAGGGGTACATAGCAGGGAGCTGGCAGGCCTGAGACCCAATTTCCTTTACCTCTGGGTTGCTGTGTCACATGGCAGAGTGTATATGGTCCCGGTTTCCTGGCCTCCAGGAGCTCCAAGTCTTAAAGGGAGTTACAGTAGCAGAGGAGGTAAAGCCCTGTTGCTGGGATTCCCACCCTAGGACTGGAGCCTTCAGAACTTCACTGGGTATTTGTACTGTGTGCTGCGCCAGTCATTGGGGAATGGGAGAAGAGAACTTTGCTGTTTTTCATAGGTACAGCCTAGAGAGGCCAGTGTGAACATGTGCGAGCAATTGTAGCACAGCAGGAACAGCTTAGAGGAAGTCTGATTGTACAAAATATTGGCAAATAAGACATGGATTCTCCTGGGAGTCACAGATTTCTGTTGTAGAAATTAAATGGGTCCCTCTGGCTTCAAGGGTCACCTCCCCATGTCTCCTGGACCCATTGGCCCAGAGATATCCACACAGGCAAGCTAAACAGTTGCTCTCATTGTTTGGATGCAACTGAGAAGAAATAAAACTGATTCTAATGGCATCAGCATCATATCTTCCATCTGTGACGCTGGTACAAATCACCTTGGTGCATACATGGTTGTGGATGTCCTGGTCTGAGGCCCCTTACATGGTTTAGGACCAAGAGAAGAAGGCTGGCTGTCAGCGGACACACTGACAGAACACAGTATAGCTCTCCAGGGTAGACAATGGCTTTGTCCTTAAGTGGTTTTCTTCAGAAAGATGTGAAGAAGTCTTCAGACCATAGGGTCATTGCTTCTCAAGATCTAGACAGGGAAAAAAGCCTTACTGAAAAATGTCCTCCTCTCAGTCGACTATTCTGACCAGCCCCAAACCATCTTCTGACTCATACTATATTTTCTGAAATGTAGTTTCTATCTATGTCTACAAACTCATTTTCCCTGGAGTTCCCCTTTCTCGAGTAGACACAAACACACTAGCATGCTTTGTGGTTTCCCTGCACACGCAGACACCACAGACATGCTCCTCCAGTCCTTGTCTTTGGATCAACAGATGCCCTACCATAGCAGAGAAGGATCTGTTCAGGGCTGGGGAAGGCACCACGCACAGCAGCAGCACTGAGCCAAAGGCCTGAAGGGTAGGTCTGATCCAAATCCTCTCCTCTTGGTCAGTCCTTGCACAAGAGGCAAAATGTTCACTGAGGACTCTGGTGGACAGAAGCTGTAGGAGACTTTGGCTTTGCTGCAATGAAGAAGGAAGGTGGCCCTTCCTAAGCACTGTCCGTCTGTAGATATGACTCTGAGCATGCGTACAGCATCAGTGTTCTTTCTATGAGGAGAGTTCCTTTCCTGTCCCTCGTGGAGGACACATTTTCTCTGATCAGATCACATCATAGCACAGCTATGTGACAGGTGTTGCCACGCTGAGTCCTCTGGATGGAGCTGTGTGTGTAGCAGAGTTTAGATGGGAAAGGAAGACTGCTCTCTTACAGGGATCACTCCAAAGGGACTTTAGGAAAGAACGAGTCTGAGATAGAGTAGGAGGCAGAGAAACAGAGGGTAGAGACAAGGGAAGCATAGTCTCACCTCACACACCTCACAGCCTCAGCAAAGAGGGTGGTACACTAGCCATTGCAGCCCGGCTTTTTACCCTAGCTGTGCTCCCAGAGGACCGAACAAAACTGAGTCCTTCAGTGCCCAGGAAAACGAGTTACACACCAAGAACATAGAAGCATCAAAGGGGGTCCTCATAGATCCCATGGGAGTCTATGATCCTGTGGGAGCAGCTTCCTGGTGCTGCTGTCCTCGAGTTCATGCAAAGTTTGGTGTATCTTAGCACATCTGTTAGTTGGCAGATGTCCTGTCCAACTTTGTGAATGAAAAATAAGTTTTGTCTTTAGTCCTCCCCAGCAGCAGGCCCCAGAACGGAAACAGTCTTGGTCTCCAGAGGACCAGGACACAGGGACCTCTTGGGTTCACAGTATCATGAGCCCAGGGCTTCCTGCATAGGTGGGAACAGGCTCTGGTACCCCTTGCATTTTGGAGAAGACAATTTCACTGTATCACATGGGAGTCGGTGGGGCAGCACTTGGCTTTGCTCACAGAGTCAAATATGTCTTCTTGAAATGTCACAGCTCTGGGTCCTCTCTTCTGATAGGCATGGGCCCTCAAAACCTGTTGAAGTTCTAGGCACAAAAGAGACATTAGGGAGGGACGGGCAACCTCTCCTAGTTATTCTTGGGACCCACACAGATGGTTCTATATCCAGAGCAGTTACTGTATCCTTCATCCTTACTCCCATCACACCAATGCTCTCACACTTACCACGCACTATGTGTTCCTACCATTGGCTAGCAGCCAGTGTTCCCTCATCATGGCGCCTTCTAGCTTCTGACAAGCCAATGAGGTAAGGCTTATTCTGTTTCTTAAACCCAGCCAAGATGGGATGGGAGATTTTCTTCCCCAACACTTCTGACACAGTCCCATCTGTAACCAAGATCCCAATCCTCTAGATATGAGCTAGGTATTTATTAATCCAGTTGATGAGTTCTTTTTGTTCTGATATTAAATACCTGAAGTTGAAGTTAGAACTCAGAATCCTTGCAAAGGGAACAATACCACAGGCTTCCCCCACTACCTGCTATCGATGAGGCCAGGGCCTCGTGCTCTTCCAAGCAACTGACTGTAAGTTGAGAATTTCCATTTCCCCTCCTGGTGTTCAATAGTTTGCCAAACTTGCTCAAGGTACACAGGGAAACTATTAGCTACTATTCATACTTTACTAGGAAAGATTCAACTGGGGCTGGGAGAGGGTGTAGCTCAGAAGTAGAGGACTTCTCTGGCATATGTAAGACCCTGGGTACCATACCCACCAAGGAGAGCAAACAAAAATCATCCCTCACACACACACATACACAACTTGGTTCTAGACACATGAAGAGATGTGGAGGGCAAGGTGGCCAGTGGGAATACGGGGCTCCCTTGCCCATCCTGGCCATGTGCTCACCAACTGTGAGACTTTCTAAACCCAGCAGCCGAGAGACTTCTATGGGGCTGTATGGAGTAGACACCACTCATCACATCTGGGTCACTAATGTGTTGACTTGATATCTAGCCCCTTTGCTCTCTCTGGATGTTGGATGTTGGGTTTTCAACCCTTTAATCATGCTTAGTCTTTGTGGCAAATAAGTCCTATCTGGAAGCTATGATGGGCCCCAGTTACAAGCACAATCACTGAAACATTGAAGCTTGTCATCCTTAGTCCCAAGATCCAGGTCCTAGGAAGAAGGTAGCAAGATAAAATACTCTTCAGTTCTCTTGTCCTTCAGGAAATGTCAAAGGCCTAAGGAGCTCTCTGCTAGAAAGTAGGATAAAGACCTGATGTACAGATCTTACTACATGCCAGTGTTATGAATGCTTGCTACGCTGCCTGAGATCAATATTCAAGCTATCCATGGCCTGTTTCATGCTGCTAGATTGCTGCTGCAGGCAGATCTAGGAAGCAGTATGCGGAAGTGGCTGCTGGGAGCTTTGTCTCCATCCCTGGTTTTCAGTTCGGATATTTCTTTTGTCTCTAACTTTCTACAAAAAGCTCACACATCCAAATGGAACTTTCTGTGGATTTCTAGAACAGACTGCCCGGATAATATGGAGTACACATTTGAATAAACAAACACCCTCAGCATACGCCAGGCTATTCCTTAGCAACTGTATTCTCAGATTCCCTCTTCTGAGCATCTTCTTGGAAGGGAAGGCATTTGGTAGACCAGAGACAACAAAGCAGGGTTACTGACAGGAATCTGGCTGATGACGAGGTACAGAGGCGTGTAGAGGGAAGTTGTTAGCAATTGAAGCCATTCTGTATGGTGCTTTCAGTATATGAGAGCAGAGCTTCACCTCAGAAGTTGGCATCTGGGAACCTATTGGAAATGTCAAGTCTCAGGCTCACAATTGGGCCTTAGAGTTGGGCCCTTGGGAGGTGGGGCTCAGCACAGTGTTACCTGTTGTCACCTAGTCCTGAGGTGGTTTTAATGTCAATTAAAGTTTGACAATTGATATCTGGAAATGATGGCAAGAAGTGCCTCCAGGCAATTGGAACCAAGGAAGAGAAGAGGCTTAGGATACTGAAGGTTCTGCAGCCTTGAGATGCTGAGGGTCTTAGTTCAGTTTATGTGGTTATCACAGAACACCACAAACAGGGAAACTGACAAGGAAATGCCTCTCGCAGTTCTGGATGTAGGAAGACCAATCAATGCCAAGGTGCTGGCATCTGAAGATGGTCTTCTGACATTTTAACATGGTAGAGCCAATGTATGGTAAGAACAAGAGGGCACACTGGAGACAGCATCTTTGACAACAGGACTGCTCCTAGGATCATATTGAGGTTAACTCCTAGATGGAAGCTGTAAGGCAGTATTGAAGTGTACTACAGCCTATTTACCTTGTGTGGTGGTAACTGTAGCATGGATTCGGGTGGAGCCTCCCTGAGCCAGGGTCATGGGAGAGGAAGTCAATGTAGAGCCCCTCCCCCAACTCCTTCTGGCCTGCACAGACCTTGGGTTTCCATCACTACCCTGGACTATTACTGTTGTGTCCATGGCTATAACACTGCCTCTGCTTCTTTCTAGCTGTGCAGAGTGGCACTCCCAGCTTCTGCCCTTCTGCTGCCCTGCCATCCCTCACTGAGGAGAAGGGTAAGTTTATTGTCTAGGTGACAATTCTTGGGAGCAATATCATCTTCTTTCTCCTCTTTTCCTTTGTGCAGTGGCCTAGCTTTATAAGATGGGACACTGTTATATTTATGAATATTAGACTCTGTGGACAAAACAAATTTAAGTAGGCTGGATACCAGCCATGTGCCTTTCCAAGGACATAAATGACAGTAGTGCATGCATAACAGCTCATGGAATCAGATGGGGCTTACGCCTGGTGTTTTCTTTGTCCTGTGTCACCCTCCCAGGTATAGATGTACAGACTAGACTCACAGAGTCCCACGCAAAGTCAGGAGAATGGTGTTGTGGTCTCAAAGTGAAAAGCCCATTGTTTATTGAGGCCAGTCATCTGAAGCTTGCAGCCACTGGACAGAGAGTACACTAGACACTGAAGCTAGTCCCATAGCCAAGAGTTCAATCAAGACTGAAGCAGCCCATTCTTCTGTTCTACTGCAACATGCTCCAAGTGGCTGCAAGATAGCCCAGGAACTCAGGAGTGTGGGGACTGGGACTGCCCTGTGCTCTGGCATAAGGTCAGGGGGTCTGGCCAATGTTGGTTAAGTCTTCTGCACTGTTCTTCCTTCCATTTCTTCCTACTAGGAAATGAGGCACACATACTAGGTTCAGCTAAGAAGCAACATACCTTTGATTTCTGTCCTATGACATGATGCTTGAGAAGTTTCAGATACCCATAATTATGCCTCTAACTGGGGAGCTAAACCATAGGTCATGTAGGAAGGGGTTATTTGACACCAAGGCTACAGCTGAAACATAAAAATGTCAGCCTGTGTCACCAGCCTGCTTCTCACAGTCAAAGCAGGTGACTTTGACAATCACACAGCATACACATATAGTCATTTTCCTCAGCATCCTCTATTGTATCATTGCTACACACTTAATCAGTTGCCAGTTCCCTCAAGTACCATGAAGCACATGTCATTATTGGCAGCCATAGATGGTAGAGGTGTAGCTTAGAGAGATCTGATGACACCCAAGTCCTCACTGCCGATCTATGTCTGAACCAAATTTATCTTGAATTGTATCAGGGTGTATATATATATATATAATATATGTATATATATATATATAAACATGATTGGGGTAGTCAAAGTACCCAAAAGATTTGTGGTTTAGGACTAGTCAAAGTACCCAAAAGATTTATGGTTTAAAGTTCACATGCATGCGTGCGTGCACGCACACACACAGAGAAACATACAGATACACACACACACACACACGCACACACACAATATTTATGATCTCTGTTCTCCCTGCCTTTCCCATGCCGGAAGCCACCACTTTGAACTCTTGTGACTCTTTGTTATTACTCTTGTCTCTGTGTTTCTCATTTGCATGTAGATCCCATTGCTGCTTAGTTTGTCCATTTTAGAAGAAAACCCCTCCCTCCTAGCAAGAACTAGCTGCCACACTGACTGGCATGGTCAAGTCTTACACGGTCCTATTTGTCCTGCTATTGTCTCTACTGTAAGGTTGCAAATCCTCACTGGTTTTTACCCATTGTGGCATCGTGTGTGTATTTCCACACTGCTGCTGAGTTCTCTAAAGCATGCATCATCATGTAGGGTTCTGTGTGGTCATCTGCCTTACTCTTTCCTCTCATGTCCTTCATGACACTCAAACTCCAGTGGCGGGCAAACTGTTGAAGACTGCACTGTGTTGACACTGTGATTTTTCTGTTATCACCAAGTCTGCCAATGTTTCTCTGGTTTGGAATATTTGGATTTTATGAGTCTTCATTGTCATGAGAGTTTGAGAAAGAATGAATACCCTGAGCCTCTTATGACAGCTAAACTGTTTCCTGAGCTAATTAATTCTCCAAGGAGAAATTTTATGCCAGAGAAAGTGATATTTTAAGACTCAGATCACATTGGCTAATTGCCCTCAAAATTCCTAGTTACATCCCTTCGGATGTGAATTAATTGGCTGGTTTTTTTCACATCACATACTCATCATCCTAAAATAGTATATCAAAAATAGTAAATTTATATAAAAACCATGCTTGGTATATGAATGTCAAATACAGTTGCACATGTACAAATCAAACCATAACATCTCTGGAAAAGGTTTATAATGTTTGCTCTGTCTGTGTTTAACTTTTGCGTTATTGAGACTTGACATAACACACACACACACACACACACACACGGTGAAAACAGTGGAGTATGGAGTACTTTCTCCTTCCATGTAGTTCATAGCCCCAGGAAGATGCATCCAAGAAAAAGTTGATGTCCCAGCAATTTTAAATGTGCCTTCACTGAGTCAGATTTAAAAGCAGAGCAGAGTCTGTCTGTGCTGAGTTCCCTGTTGGAATGCAGAGTCTGGGATTAGCCCTTTGATGTGGACTAGAGGCAGTGTTTAATTCTACCTTCAGTGCTTTGGTTTACCACTGTTTGATTCTGATTCAGAAAAGTGACTATTTTGCATGTGTGCGCGCACACATGCATGTGCTCACACGTGTGCACAGTGCACATGTAAGAGCCTCATCATTCTGAACTTCCTGATTTGGGGAAAAAAGGAAATATCAAACTTTTACAAATCACTTGCTCACCACCAGGAAGACAGATGATAACGTGGTTTATTTTTCAAATGAGGAAACCAAGGATCTAATGGGTTTCTAATCTAACCTAGGGCTGAGCTATGAGCCCACACCATCTGCCTTGTCCCACAGTTAGAAGAGATTTACTTTGATGGTGTTCCTAGAACAGGTTGACAGAGATGACCCCTTGACTCTAGGTCCCTACAGTAGTCTCATCTCTTGTCTTTCTTTCTCAGTTGTGTTTATTAGCTTTCTGTTCAATGTTGACATTGCAATCATGGACTGCCTGTGATAAATCATGGAAAATGGGGCTCTCCTGAAACCCAGACCCCAAGTAAAGTCATAATGAGTAAAGATGGAGTTTTTCCAATGGAGAAATCTGTCCTTATAAAAGTGTATGGTGTCAATATGAAGGGGTAGATACCATAGAAATGGGCAGGAGTCGGGTGAGCCTGCGGGAAGACTGACAATTGGGTACTCAGTATCTGGGAAGTGAAGGGTAGTGGGAGTGGCTGGGGATTGTCTACTGTTATCAGTGAGAAAGGAGCATTCGGGTACCAAGAGTGTCTGCAGCAAATGGGAGGCATTTCTCTGTGGAGACACACTCAGCTAGCCAATCTCTCTGGTCACAGTTAGCACACAGTAAGAGGGTTCCTTCTTCCCCTCTTCCTGTTATTAAAGGAACATCTGGGTTTTCATAAGTGATATTAAATGGGGAAACCATATAGCACACCCATGACGTAGTTCTCATTGAGAGAAGGTCACATATGAGAACCAAGTGTCTGAGACTCTGAGTGGTAGCTGCTGGCGCTGTATGACTGGTTGAAATTGAGCAGTGCTGAACTCTCCCTTCCCTTCGGGGACCATGGGGCTCATCAGAGCTTCAAAGGCAGCATTGTCTGTTCTGTTCCACAAAGAACAGATAATCGGGCCTGGAAGACTGTAGCTGCCAGGATGCCTTGGCCTGACTGCTAAGCTGGCTGCTAAACCACTTTCCTGTGGCTCCGACTTCTGGAGGAGGGGAGGGTGAGGTGGGTGTGGGTCAGCCTGGGTCAGAATATTGAAAAGTACAAAATTACAAAGCCTTTGCCATTTGCCTCCGGCAGCCTGAGGAGTGGAGGGTGCGCACCTCAGCCTCCTTTATAGCTCCCCAGAGAAAGGTTGAGCAGCTAAAGGACTCCCTAGTTCTTATCACTAGAGCTCTAGTGAAGACCCCGCACACTCCAAGTCCTCAGAGCAGACACCCCGCCCTGCTATCTGCAGCTGCAACCTCTTAGTTGAAAAAACAAAATGGCTTGTGAGTTTTTGGGCACTCAGAGGAGCATCCAGCACGTGTTACCTCTTTTTAAATCTGAGGCAAAAATCCTGAAAGGTTCTTTTTCCAGAGTTCACACGAGAAAGGTGAGGGTTCGGGCAGGAACCAGCTCAGATACCCTGGCTGGCCAGGGTAACCCTTCTTCTTCTGTGTTGACACAGCACCATAGCAACCTTCTTTGGGGAGAATTTTAACCCTTGAAAATGCTCCAAACTCTGGAATGTAGCCTTTCCCCTGGAGCTGACCTGGAATGAGGAAGCTAGGGTAGTTTAAATTGGTTTTCTGCCTGTATATAATGAACATCTTCAAACGTATTCTAGTCTAGCTTTTAAAAACACAGTCAACACTAGCAAGGAAAGACACAAGGAATGAGTAAATCAACCCAATTAGCATGTTCATGACCTCATTCTCTTTTCAACAGTTTTTGAGGAGAATGTTGGAAATTTACTTTCTTACGCGAGGCATGGTGGTGGCACATGCCTGTAATCCAAGTACCTGACAGGCTGAGGAAGAAAGCTCAAGAGTTTCTATGCGAGCCTAGACTACATAGTAAGAAGCTGTACCAAGAAAGAATAGTACTGAGAAGGATGCTATTGATGATGGTGATAATGGGAGTGATGACGACAAGACATTCCTTTTTCTTTCACAATGTGAAGCTCACCACACTGCAGAGTAGCTCCCCAGAACCTTCTTCTTCCACATTCTACACACGTGTCCTAATGTCACATGATCCCTCAACAGACATGGCTGTAATTGCCAAGTAATAATCAAAAGAGACTTTAGAAAGGCACATGAGTGCTTCACATGCCTGGGTTGCCCGGGCTTTATGGCAGGCCTCTTGGGCCTACAGTCCTGGAGCAGCTCAGGCAGACCCAGCTTGCTCTATCCTCCCTCCCAGTCTCTGCTCTCCCCTCTGCCCCCTCTCTTCAAGGGCTCTGTGGTTTGTAGAGGGGCATACTGCTGTTTGATATCCTAGATGAAAATATAGACTTCCACCTAAATGCTGACTGGCCTTGGGCAAGCCTGTCTTCATGTGTGGCAACAGCAGACTGGAGCCCTGATTATGTGTAAGGTTTCTGTCAAGCTGAGGTTGCTGGACTGTAGTGAGGGCTGATCTGCTTGTCACCAGCTTATAAAGGAGGCTCCAGATCACAGTGAGACAGAGCCAAAAGAGCACAATTCTAGGCTGGCTATGCCAAGCTCTGCTATGTGACCTGGACTGGAACCTCTGTAACTTTCAGATGCCCTGTGTCCTTTCCTCCCGGACCTTAGCCCCTCCCACTGTCAGGAGGATTGGTATCGATTAGAGAAAAATCTATCAGCTTCATTTTGTTCCTGTTCCTATGACTTGTGTGGAGTAGGCAAGTATGGATGCCCAAACCTAGACTGTGGGTTTGAGAGAGACTCATGCAGCTGCAAACCTCAGGGGACCCTCCCTGCCAGTCATAGACTGTCACATTCCTGAAGGATACCTGGGGTGGAGTGCTGTAGTTAGGTTTAGATATGTAGCCAATGGAGTCCATCCAAAGCATGAGAATGACCACAGCCAGCCAAGACTGGCAGCAAGGAGGCCCACCTGGAGTCTCTGAGGGACATTCCCCAGGCAGGCTAGAAGGTAGATTGGACCAAAAAAAAAACCTGTTAAGGTAATGTAAGGAAGGAGCCTCATTTGGGGACTTACTAGCCTATCTTTTCAGGTTATCCCTTTTGCTACAAGGTACTGTATATGGGGACTGGAAGGAGGCTTGGGCTGGTCAGCTATCTGTCACTGTGACAAAGGTACCTGAGAAAACCATGATGTAAGAGGAAGGGCTGGTTTCAGCTCGCTATTTCAGCCTATGATCGCTTGTTCCCACTGTATTCTGGCCTGAGGGGAGGTGGAGTAGGAACACAAAGACATCTTCCCTTTATGACAACAGTGGCCATTTTTAAAATAGAGAAAAGAAATATGTTCTGCTTTTGATGTTCTGCTTTTGGCAGCATCATGTATTAATTCATAACATCCACACTACGAGATGAAGGTAGAATTTTAATATCATCTCATATGATCACCAAAGGAGCACACTTGAAACTTACTTGACAGGGAGTTTTCAAATTTAATCTGAATAAATAACTAAAAGTGTTTTTTTAGGAATCAAAATGTACAAAGACTGCTACAAACAGATGGTAAAATGTGAAATAAGATGTCTTTGGTTAAAGTTGTGTGAGAATAAATTCATCATTTTACAAGCGTTGTTTGACAAAGAAGTGGTACCCACCACAACAATGATTGATACACAATGTGTTTGTGTATGTGTGTGTGTATATATGTATATTCAAATTCACATATAAAGAAAGAGATGGATAGATAGTATATAGAAATAGATAGATAGTAGATAGATATGATGCGTGTGTGTATAATGAAACTTTATGGGAAGGTCTATTTTTATCACAAATGACTCTGGTACCATAATTATCGTCTATGTGCTTTTTAAAAAGAAAGAAAATAAACAAAGGCAGAGGAATCAACAGGCATCATGAGGTTCAGATGAATCTCTCCCCACTGGACAAGCCCCTAAAGGCTGCCATATCATCAACCTGGAAAGGAGGTCACCTATAGTAGACCCTGGATACAGCATGTGAAGATAAGACTCCATCAAACTACTACCACCCCCTGATTGGTTAAGATAGTGTTGTTCATGCCAATGGGTTCAGAAAATGATGTATTATTGAACTCTTACATCTTGAACAAGTGATAGCACAATAGTGTTGTGAATTCCTGGATGATAGAAAATTGACATAAAAAACCCCCAGGATCTCCAGCCTTCCTGCTTCAGCATGCTTCGGTGTCCTCAAAAGTTTTTTTCTCAGTAAGACTATAGGCAGTCTATGAGGTCTGGATGCTAGCATCCCTTAACAACAAAGGCTCATTCAGGAGACATCATGTAGGTTTGCATGGGGATGGGCAGGGACTTGGCTTCAGACCCTAGGGAATGACATAGGAACTGGCTCTCACTTGGAGATGACATTTACTCTTTAATTACAGAGACAGCAGTCTAAACATGGGGTATGGTCAAAGTTTCCATCTTTGGACTATAATTGGCCGCTGTGGTCCTGAAACCCATGATCACTCCTCTCTGAAATTTCAGCTGCTTGCCATCTAAGAACATCTAAGAGTGACCACATCACAAAGATGTCATTTAAGTTGTCTGTGAAGACAGCAGCATTCAAAGCAGCCTTAAGAAAATGAGAGCCCAGAGGAGCCTGCCTGGCTAGAGCCAAGTACAGACAGACCCAAGTCCTGACTCCTCTCTCTCAAGGATGGTGTTAGGACGCAGAGCAAGGGAGATGGCAGATTGGGCAGTGTGGCCCTCCTCATGGCATTAGTACTTTTCCAGGAGAGATAGGAGAAAGCTTGCTTGTTTTCTGCTCTGCCATGTAAGGATATGACAAGAATGCAGTAATGTGGTAAGAGGCTGCTTGCTTGTTCCCAGCTGCTCAGCTCCGAAATAATCATACAGAAACCATATTATTTGCAATACTGTTTGGCCAATAGCTTAAGCGTATTTCTGGCTAACTTATATCTTAAATTAACCCATCTCCATTAATCTGTGTACCACCACAAGGCTGTGGTTTACTGGGTAAAATTCCAGCATCTGTCTCTGGCGGGGCTACATGGCTTCTCACTGACTCTGCCTTCTTTCTCCCAGAATTCAGTTTAGTTNACCATATTATTTGCAATACTGTTTGGCCAATAGCTTAAGCGTATTTCTGGCTAACTTATATCTTAAATTAACCCATCTCCATTAATCTGTGTACCACCACAAGGCTGTGGTTTACTGGGTAAAATTCCAGCATCTGTCTCTGGCGGGGCTACATGGCTTCTCACTGACTCTGCCTTCTTTCTCCCAGAATTCAGTTTAGTTTTCCCCACCTAGCTCTATTCTGTTAAGCTTCTTTATTCATTAACCAATAAAAGCAACACATATCTAGAAGGACCTCCCATACCACAGTAATCCATGAGCCATGAAGAGAGACAAAAAAAAACAAAACAAAAAAACCCAGCCTCATTGATACCTACATCCCAAACTTTAAGTGCACAGAACTAGGAGAAGCTACTGTTGCTATTTAAAGTGCTCAGTCTTGTGAATCTTATTACAGAGGGTCCCCAGTGAAGGCTGGGGACAAGGCTGTCTCATAGTTTTATTTACCAGACTAACTTTAGTGGCATCTCACCCACCAGCAGCAGTGTTAAAGATGGGTTGGAGACAGAAATTATAGGCTCCCCATATATTTTGCAGTGCTGTGCTGACAAAGCAAAGACCCTCCCACACCTAGAAACAGTGTTCTGGAAAGGGACCTTGAGACCATGACCTCAGAAGCCTTACTCTGATATGACTTTGGCCCTTGACCAGCTTTTTATTGATGAATTAGTTTTCGTTTATATCATGTTTGTGAGGACACATTAGATCCCTACCACTTGCCACACTTGGGGTACTGGAAGATCAAATATGATATAGCTGACATACATAAAGCATGATACCTTAGACCATCAGTGTGCTTTGCCAGCCCAAGGTCCACACTCACAAGTATTTGTAAGAACAATAAACTGCTGTGATCTTCTGAAGCAAACAGAGACACAGGGAGCAGGGAGTGATTCTCTCTACTAATCTTCAGAGCTGTCCCAGCTGGGATGGGCTTTTCTGGAGTCAGCAGTCTTGGATGCTCACACAGCAATATCAGGGTGGGGCAGCTTCTGGTCTCCTTAAAGTTATTTCTGGATGCTGACCTAAAGGTACAGTCCTTCCTCAGAGAGGCACCCTCATCCCAGTGCTCATACCCATCACTGTTCTCTCATGGCCTACCTTTCCTCACAGTCTTGGTTCCAATGAGAGAGACTCCAGCAGACCTGTTGGTTCACACCCAAGACTTATGCTTGGCTGCTAGCTCTTTATCCCTGTTCCTTGTACCACATGCCATATGCAGAACTTGGGGGCATTTGGAGACAACTAAAGTCAGACATAGGCTCTGTAGCTATGAAAGAAGTCTCCACACACTGGTAAACCATGCCATTGTCCCTGGCTCTCATTTTCTTCATTTTCATTCTGTTTAAAAACAGATGCCATAACTGTGTCTTCGAGGACACAGACTGTGAGATGGACATTTGCATGAGGTTATCTTAAACACAGAGGGTGATTGGACATGTTTGCACATAGAGTACTGTGTTGACAGAGGTTTCTGTCTCATCCCGGTCCTGCAGCCATTCAGTCCCAAAGAAACACACAGAGGTCTACATTCATTATAAACTTGTTGGCCTATTAGCTCAGGATTCTTATTAACTGATTCTTACATGTTAAATTAGCTCATAATTCTTGTCTGTGTCAGCCACGTGGCTTAGTACCTTTTATCAGTGAGGCGTTCTCATCTTGCTTTCTTTGAGACTGGCTGACAACTGCAGACTTAGCCTTCTCCTCTTCCCAAAACTCTCTGTTCTGGTCGCCCCACCTATACTTCCTGCCTGGCTACTGGCCAATCAGCATTTTATTAAAGCAGTACAACTGACAAACCTTTACAGGATATAAGACTATTGTCCCACAGCAGTACTATAGGGGTCAGGACCAGAAGAAGAAGAGGCAGGACTTCTCAGGACTGGGAAGAGGATGTTCATGCCAGAGAATCAAACAAGGTCCCAGCCCATCTCTTTGGGAGCAACAGCTGGGTCAGCCATGTCAGAGCAGACTGCAGGTCTTTCTATATGGATTAGCTTCCAGATACAAGTTGTCTCTGGGGGAAGAGTTAGCTCCTTCAGATGAGGATCGGTGGTAAAGAATGACTTAGTTGGGATACCAGATACTAAGTGGGCATGAGAGCTTCAGTTCTATTGGGGCTTAGGTAGTCCATCGTGGGGCCCCTACAGAGAGCAACAGGATCAGGAAGATGGGATGTCTATGGAACACTTGGCACTCCAGCCCTATGGCTACTTTGTGGTGTTCTACCTTCCATTGTGCCACTATGTCACTGTTTTCTTGTCTCCAACTCCCCCTCCTCTTTTGTCTTAATTGATAGACATAGACACGCCTTCATTTACTTGTCTAATTTTCAAACTTTGGACCCCTAGATTTGAGCTCAGAACTTGTCTCACTTATGTAGTTATAGAATGGAGATACAGACAAAGGCATAGCATCACACAATAAAAAAAGACAAAAGCTTAGGGAAGCCTCATTGAGGCCACTGGGGTAGTTTGCGGGGGTAGTCTCCACTGTCTTCATTCTGCACCTGGTGATAGCCACACGCAATCTTCTCCTCTTTGTCTCCCAGTTGCTCTGAATTCCTGGCAGACCCTGCCCCTCTCTTCGGTGATTATAGATTCATCCATCAAGCACTTTGATGTTGCCCATATCAGCGCTGCAGCCACCAGTAACTTCTCTTTGGCCCAGGACTTCTGTCTGCAGGGTAAGAGAATTGCCCAGAGAGGGTACAGGAGGACCTCAGCCAAGTAATACTGCCCTGGATGTTAAACAAAGATAGACAAGAGATTCCAAGATGGCCTGGGAGCTCCTGACAGGAAACAACTAATAAAGAAGAGGATTCATGAGAATCTTCCCAGTCCTCTCAAGACAGTCTACAGTCAGAGTTTGCAACAGCCAGGCAACCAATGAGGGCCTTGAGCAAGTATAGAAGAAGATCAGCAGGCAGAAGTGGGATTATTGTGAGGGTGAGAAGAAAGAGGTTTGTGGAGCCTGGTGGGTACCCTTAGATAGTAGGTGGGCTGCCATGGTGAGGAAGTGTATGCACCCTGGACAGGCTCCTGGTACTAAGCCAAGATCTATGGGTAAACACAAAATTATAAGAGATGTTTTTAATTCAATTTTCAGAGTGTTCTAGTTGGCACAGTTATCTCCAGATGCAATTTTCCTCAGCGTTTCTAGGCATGGGTGATACTAAAATAGTAACTAGGTGGCCACACAATTTTAACGTTTCACAAAGGTTTCCCCTTTCTAAGAGTGACTGAGTTCCATTGATATTTGTACCCTGATATTCTGAACCCCTTCAAGATATACAAATGCTGGTTATCACCTTCTCCATGTGTCTGGAAGTTTATCATGGAGACTATGCTGCCATGTGTAGATGGCAAGTTCTGTGCTACACAGCCCTGGACAGTGTCATTCAGAAACTGGGCTTTGAATAAAGAACACAATACACATAGCTCAGACAGTCCATGTAAAGCTACCCCATTTCCAGAGCGATTCTTAGCACTGAATGTCATGAAGTGGGGTAAATTATATCATACAGCACATGGCTTGTACAGGAAAAGTCATAGTTCAGGATGGAACATGGTGAGCGTGTCACAGGCTAAGAAAGAATTAGAGGAGGCCAAAGGAAACAGACCTGATAAGGATGCCAAGAGATGGATCTTAGAGAGTTGTGTTGCATAAGAAGCCCATGTGAATCTGCGAAAAGCTCTTTAAGCAAGGGATTGAAAAGAGCACATTTATGAGATAATTAAGCGATAAGAAACATGACCATTTTGTGAAAAACATCTTGATGGAGGGTTGGGTTCCCACCACCACTTTTTTATTCTCAGCCCCAGTGCACAGAATTTATAATGAGTTCTTCTATAATGGATAGATAAGGAGATAGACAGATGGAAGGATGAACAGATGCATTGGTGTGATTTGATAGAAGGATTGGTGGATGGTGAGTGGCTTTGTGGAAGAATAAATAGGATGAATGATTGGATGCATGAATGGTAAGGCATACAGATGGAGCAGTGTATGACTAGATTGGTGCGTGGATAGATAGGTGTATGCATGTATGTTTCGTGAATACGGTAATAGCTCGGAGTACAGGCCCACCTCTCTCTCCTCTACAGAATGTTCCCGTCAACAGGCTTGCCTTGTCACCACCCTGCAGATACAGCCTGGGGGTGTAAGGTGTGTGTTCTATCCTGATATACAGAACTGCATACACAACCTACAGAGTCAGAGCTGCTGGCTGTTGCTCCGTGAAGAGGCTGCTTACATCTACCGGAAGTCTGGTGAGTCAGACTGGGCCTCTGAAGCAATCCACGGTTTGGGGGCTAGGGATGGCTGGGAAGAATATTCTTTTGGTGATGTGGAGGGCAGTGGAGGGCAGTGACTTTGAAACTCTTAAGGGAGATTTGGCCAAAGGTGGCTGGCTAGGCAGCATTCTTCTGAGAGCAATAGGGAAGGTCGGAGAAATTCCCATTTCTATACCACATTTATTCTTTGAATCACAGAAACTATTTGGGCCTTTGAATTTCATAATATAATACTTAAATATGTTTTGTTACTGCTGTGGGGTTAAGAAAGCTCTTGTCCATGCCTTCTTTTGCCTACAGGCCTAGCACCTTCTCCTCATGTGGAAGATCAAGCACTCTCGAAAACAGAGTAGTCAGGTGATAACAGAAGGGGAACCTGGAGACAGATCTCTCTCCCAGTGCCACCCTCTGCCTCAGACTCATTATAAATGCTCAGAGGGAACTATTTCTCACCTCAGTTGAGTTTAAAGGCATTCAGGACTGGAGCTATATATATAGCTTGGTAGCAGGTATTTACCTAGCACACACATGGCCCTGGGTTCAATCCCCAACACTACATGTATATATAAATTATTCAGATATCATTTGCAATGTATTTCAGGCACTCACGACACAGTCAAGGGGAGAGGTGCATATAAACCTATCAGAGAGGAAGCCACTAACGAGTCATGAGTCAGGAAACATGAGCCAGAGACTGAACACACTTACAGGGGAAGTGAGTGTCTGTTAAGGTGTTGGCTATACCTGCTACCCTGTCTTCTGAAGCAGGGTCACACCCTTTCTCTAGAAAGGATGGGATGAAAAATAGAATAGGTTTCATAGCTATATATTATTATTACAGATATTCAACTGCCATTGTAGGATAAAATCAATGATACAGGTCAAAGCAATGGACCTGACTCTGTTCCTCTAAAACTTTATTGACAAAACCAGGAGTGACTGAGATGTCCCTACACACTCCAACACAGACTTTCATTCCTTAAGTCCACTCTGCATGCCAGGGACTTCCTCCTTCTGCCTCTTCAGCACTCAACCTATGAGTATCTCCCAGTGGAGGCAAGCTCCTAGGCCCTTGGTCTTATCTTCTATCTGGACATTAATACTATTGATTTGATCTGCACCTCTACCCTTCTCTATTGCACTTCTGTTTGCATCACTGTGTTAGACACATTTCTATAGTAGGAGCCATGCAGAAAGCACAATGGCCTTGTTTTCTGTTAGCTCAGGGCAGAGCAAGTTTACTTTAGGACAAGAAGAGATTTCACAACACACACACACACACACACACACACACACACACACCCTACATCTTTCTTTGATGGCATTTATAGTATTCTTTGTGAAAGGGCTAAGTCTTATGAGGAACCATCTCAAGATCCGTTGGCATTGAGCTTAGGTACCACTAAAGTTCACTGAAACAACAAATGAAGGGAAGGAGAGGCAAGAGAGGAAATAAGAGAGGGTATCCCCCAGTGGCCAACAATAACCTGATGAGTGTGGCAGCAGGGCTCGGGAGGACCTTTGGTGAAGTGAGCAGGCCTGAGCAGTACCAGCTATGACCATATGAACCAAGACTTGGGACATGAACCCTAGGAGGGAAGGCCTGACAGAGGAGGCGGGGAGCACTGGCCAGGCTTGACTTATGTGAACAGCATGGTTGGGCAAGGGAGGAAGGAAGAGCTCTGAATTCAGCATCACCCAGTGCAGCTTGTCTCTACCCCAGGACTGTAAACCCTTCAGTTACAAGACTGAAGAAAAAGTGTTCTAAAAGTTAAAAACAATTATAGATGCCATTGTCCCAAATCTGAGCTGAATTGACTAGAGAAATGCCTTTATCATTCTCTCATTATGAATGATCCAGATATTCCATCTCAGGAGTAACAGACTAAAAGAAGTGCTTGGTGATAGCTTCTACTCCAGACGGCCAGTTGGTGCCCAGGTGTCCCTTTTCTAGGCTCCCAGGTGTCTGATGTGTGGTGTGGGCCTGGGTTAGCACCTTCTCCTCAGGAGTGTCGGTAAAAAATGCAGGAGACAGTCTATGAACATGAATAAATGTGGGCTTGCACCTGGTTTATGTCCCACGGCATGGAGCACCTTCCACTATTCCTATTCACAGTTAGTGTTGTTGACACTGAAAGCTAACCTTGGCTAAATACGAATGTGAATGGACCCCTGCTATTTTTCTAGCTGCCTCAAACTTTAAGGATAATTGTTTTCTTGCTGGAAACTAGCCAGAATACCATGTCTCAGTGTCCTGGTCTGCCTTTCTGCCCTTGCCTTCCCACCAGGAACCCCTATGGTCCGCTCTGACATAGCAGCCACACCTTCTGTACGCATTGACCCCTTCGGCCAGCTTCAGGGTGGGTCCCAGGTCGTCAAGTTGGGCACTTCTTGGAAGCAGGTCTACCAGTTCCTTGGAGTTCCATATGCTGCTCCACCCTTGGCAGACAATCGCTTCGGGCCACCAGAACTCTTGAATTGGACAGGCTCATGGGATGCCACCAAGCCAAGGTATGGAATAAATGGCACCATTTTGGCAAATGCCCCAAGAATGCATATCCTGGTCTAATCTGTCATGGAAGAGTCGGGCGTTCTAGTTAGAGCAGGAACTGGGACTGCATTCTATTAAGTAGCACCACGGCTGGCAGACCCAGGTGCCCAGCTTCAGTGAATCAATGCTGTGTTGCTCACAGGTAGGTAGGCCATCTGGTGAAAGACCTATCTGTTCTGCTCCAGGCAGTGATTCCAGACTTAGGCCAAGGAGGTGCTGCATTTGGCAGCATGACTCTTCCAAGTTCTCCTTGGGCATTTGTGTCCAGGAACTTGAGGCTGTGGGAGAATCTCTAGAAGGTTCATAGGGGTCAGACCTGAGGTGACCATGAGCATCACACCAGTCTTGTAGCTGTCAAAAGTCAGTGACATTTGGCTTTTTAAAAGTAATTTCTTACTGCAGGGAGAGCTGTTTGGTCGTTCTGTCCTTTCAACCCCCAAATAATCACATGGAAACTATATTATTTAAAACACGGCTTAGCACATTAGCTCTAGCTTTTTATTTGCTAACTCTTACATCTTAATTTAATCCATTTTTATTAAACTGTGCATCACCATGAGGTTGTGGCCTACGAGCAAAGTTTCAGAGCATCTGTCTCTGGCAGAAGCTCTAGGGCTTCTCTCTAACTCTGCCTTTCTTTCTCCCAGCATTCAGTTTAGTTTTCCCC
>LOJH01000202.1:0-36085 GCA_001685095.1 Ellobius talpinus | reverse complement strand
CACACACACACACACACACACACACACACACACACACACACTCACATACACACAGAGAGAAACAAGGAAAGATTGAGGACCATTTAAACTAAAAATCTTAAGCCTAATCCTGCATAGACCTGCCTCTGCCAATCATTCTAGTCCAGGTAAACATGCTCTAGCTTTACCTAGTCCTTCTGATATCCACACCTTTGATTATGAGGGAGGAAAATGTCGCTGCTTGGTCATATCTGATGCTAGACAGTATTGTCACTGTTCCTGACAGAAGAGCCACTTGCCTCTCAGTCTCCCTCTTTGAGCAGCAGGAATTTTCCCATCCCTTGGGCTTTTTCCATAGCTGTGCAGATAGTTTCATTCACAAAGAACACTCATTTCCCTCTTTCCCCACCCACTCATTATTTCAAAAGAACTCCCAGGCTCAGAACCAAGCTCTTTCTACAGCATGGGCTACCCAAACATCTACTGTACAGCAGGTATCCTGGTTTCCGTGAGTCTGGCTGCTTCCAGGGTCAGGTCCAGCCTCTGCTACATGTACATGCCTAGTCTCTGGAGAGGAGGGACTGGTATGCCTTGTGCCCCAAGGCTCCAGTGTCCGGCTCAGCACACCTTGCAGTGAGTAGGTGCTATGCAATGAACACAGGGCACACTTCCAGTGCGCAAGTGAATGAACAGGTAATCTGGTGTTCTCAGGTGCCCAGGGATTCCTGTGAGCCTGGTCCTTCCTGCCATACTTTTCTTATGCTTCTTGCCATTGGTTCAGCTTTTCTTCACTCTGCCCCTTTGAAGTGGATCCACCTAGTAGATAGCTTGGAGCACGAATACCTCCTAATTCTTGGTAATTAAACTCAGGTCTTTTGTGCTCTAGGTTGATCTTGGAGGGGTTCCCCCAGTGAGCTGTGTTGACAGGGCCTTGTCAGGACCTGGGAGATGCTCAAATGCCTTCCCTGGGTCCAGAAGGCAGACTTTTCTTTGTGGAGTTTAAAGTGTCTGGGGAATTTCAGAAACAAATGGCAGTGCATTTAAAAATAACCCCTCTGTCTGGTTTCTGCATTTGGAAGCAGCTTTTACAACCACTCCCAGAAGTCCTTGGGATCGTGTGAGCTTATTTGGGACTGAGCAAACAGAACTGCTTCCATGCATTAGCAGCTCCTAAAGTGTTCTTTACCAACAGATGTTTGGGGAAGGAGCGGGGCTGCCAGTTTATTCTTGACTAAGATCTAATGGCTCTCTGCAAATATCGGGCCTGAGGCTGTTTAAGCATCCATCAAGAGAAGCTGCTGTAGTGATAATTAATAATCTATATTTAATGTACTGTACTTGGCAAAAAAAAATCACTATCTTATCTCAGATTCCTTCCACTGCCTGGCACGGGGTGTTTGTTTTATTTTCTAGCTAGAGATAAGAAATCCGAGGCTTAAAGAATTTCAGTGACTTTAGCAAAGAACACATACCAAAGAGAGAACTTCATGACAGATCAAGACCTAAAACCAAATTTTCTGTTTTTCCACATTATGAGACTGCTCCTCTAGCAACTTGGGGTCTTCTCAGCATTTAAAGATGTACTAGAAAGTGGTCAAATTAGAGCCAGGCAGGCCTGAATTATGATCTTAGGACAAAACCCTTCACCTTTTTTTAACCTGTAAAATCAGTGTGTTTAATTCTGTTGTCCAATATTTTGAGAAGCTGTTGGTCATAAAGCTTCAAAGGCCCTGCCCACTCAAGAAATTTAAGCTCCTTATTACTCCTTCCCAGTCCAAGGGAAGCCTCCTCCACCCAAAAAAAGTCCTAGGATAGCTTACTTGCCAGGGACCAGGCTGGAGAAGAACCCTTGATATAGCTACAGGTCCCACAGAGCTGGATTCTAGGCCAGGTTTCCAGGGAGGGAGAAGAGGCTCTGTGCTAGAGAGGAGGAAAACTTGCTCCATGGGCCTCCAGTGTTTACCCAGGACTGTTCCTCTCCTGGCCAGCTCCAGCCTCCTGAAGCCCACTGCATCTGCACCTTTTCCTGTTCTATTCTCATGTGACCATGGCCATCATAAGTCCTAGAAAGTGGCCTGGTGTGTCAAACCTCAAAGCCTGTAGGCCACATGTGTCCCAAAACCCCTATGGAGGTGACCCAACACTTTTGTACATGAAATCATGGGCCAATGTCAAAAGATCACACACTGCTGTTGACCTTTCTGTCTCTGCTCAGTGGACAGTGTGTGTTAGGTCACTGGGAAATGTCTTTCCCTGAGGCCCCAAGCCTTTCCAAACCTTCCCAAGCCTTCCCAAGCCTTCCCAAGCCGTCCCAAACCTTCCCAAGCCTTCCCAAGCCTTCCCAAGCCTTCCCAAGCCTTCCCAAGCCTTCCCAAGCCTTCCCCATCTCCCAGTGTAGAAGGAAGTTTCTGTTAGAAACAAAATTCCTAGTTAGTAGCTCTGAGGAACTCTGCCTAATTTTTTAATTATTATTTTATGTGTATGGGTATTTTACCAATGTATATCTCTGTGCACAAGTGTGCCTAGTGCCTGCACAGGCCAAAAGACGGTGTCCTATCCCCTAGAACTGGAGTTTCAGGCAACTGCGAGTCATGGTGCAAGTGCTGGAAATTGATTTAGGTCCTCTGGAAGAACAACCACTAGGCCATCTCTCCAGTCTCCTGTCTCATTTTGCACTGCCCTTTTCCCAACAAATGTGATTCTAGCTCTATCATGGATAAGAATATCAATTCTTTCAGGGGTTTAATTATCTTACCGGGTTCTTGGCACTTAACTTCGCCTCTGGCTCGTATGATACAACCAACACCTAGGACATAGGAAGAGTATGGTGACATGGTCTCCCAGACTGTTGCCAGTGGCTGATGCTTATTACTTAGTGGGAGCGGTCTCTTCTAGCTGGTCACATTCTAAGTTGTCCTGACTAGTATTGAGAACAGATATTTCTGTTCAGACTTCAGAAGGACTTTACTGATGTTTGTTTTATTCTAATAATTCTCCTGGGAATTTGAGTATAACTTCATAGAATTTAATCTATTGATTTTTATGGGTAAATCTACATGATTATGGTTGCCTGCTGGGTATATTGAATTTTTGATGAGGTTTTCCCATAGTCTGCGGATAATGAGTGTCTGGCTTATTTCTGTACTGTTGGAGCAAAGTCTCAGATGGAGTGACACAGAGACCCAGCACCAAAGCAACTCAAGAAGCTGGGTATCTGTAGTAATCTGAATTAAAATGTCCCCCACAGGCTCACAGGGAGTGGCATTATTTGAAAATATTAGGAGATATGGCCTTATTGGAGAAAATGTGTCACTGGGGGTGGGCTTTGAGATTTCAGAAGCTCAAGCCAAGGCCCAGTGGCTTACTGTCTCTTCCTATTGCCTGCCAGTTCAGATGTAGAACTCTTGGCTTCTCCCCAGCACTGTGTCTGCCTACACATCACCATGCTTCCTGCCATGCTGATAGTGGACTAAACCTCTGAACTGTAAGCTAGATACAATTAAACGCTTTCCTTTATAAGAGTTGCTGTAGTCATGGTGTCTCTTCACAGAAATTGAAACCCTGAGACAGCATCTGTATTACACTCAAGACACGAGTTTCTTATAGAGGCTTCTCTGTCATCCTGATGACCTCATCCACATTGGTAGGGCTGAATCTAAGCAGTGGAAGGATGGGAAAGGACGTGGGGACCCTATCACTCCACAACTTGGGATGACAGTCCTCAGCAGACCCTCCTCACCCTCGAGCTTCCCTAGACTCGTGTTTATGTCCCATCTTTCTTGATTGTGCTGGCTTTGAATAGTCATACCCTTCGTTACATGTTACATGTTAAATTTCTCTGGAAAATCTGCCTCATGGCTATTTTACAAAGAAAATTGCTGACACCCGCCCTTTGCTTTACTGTCCCTTTGGATTGTGTCACCTTCTCTGAGCTCTCCATTCAGAAGCTGAGTTCATTGCTCCTCAGTCTTTGTTTCCTGAGACACACTTAACTTGAAGCAATAAAATCCCCTCTTGCTATTTTATCACCTGCTCCTCAAAAACTTTGAAAAACAGAAAATGGCATTTTTCTCTGAGCATTTCCTTTTGTGAAGATTTTCTCTTTACTCGAGAATTCTTTTAAAAAAAAGTCTTTTCTCATTTCACATACTAATCCCAGCTCCCACTGCCTCCCTTCCTCCTGCTCCCCCATCTTTCCCCCACCCCATCCCCCACCCATCACTCATGGAATTTTTTCTCATCCTCTGGCAAGGTGGCCTCCAATGTACTTTTAATGGTCATTTAATATATTGTAAAAACAGTATCTTTTTCAGGTTGTAAGCTCTCTCTGCCTTCTCCCTGGACTGCTTTTCCTGTAAGTGCTATTATGTAATCGATTCTCAACTTACATCTTATTTTTCTTCAACATGGAGCCCAAATTTTTCTTGTGCTCATTTCTCTCCATGAAAAAAACCTTCCACATGTGCATTAGGATCACTTGAGCCCTGTGATAGAAAATGTCTCACAAATGCACCCATACATTCTTCCACAGAATCCTTTCCAGATGGGAATCAACTTCCACAGCCTCCTTTCCAAGTAGAATGTGGGTCTGTCTGGGACTTGGAGTCTTGGATGCCCTCTTTATTTTATGACTATATGCTCTTATAGGTAATATGATGCTGGAATTTACAATATCCACTGTCCATCCAGCATCCAGTTAATCTTTCAAAGCACCTCGTGAGCAGTTATCACTCTTCTATTTCCATCCTTCCCAAATCTGCCTTCCTCCCACACCTAGGTTAGGCTCTACCCCTTCAGGGCCTACTGACTCCACCCTCTGGATGATGCTTTTATTTCCCCTGCCCCTCAGGCTCACCCATGCATCCCTTTGGTCTCTTGGAGCATTTGAGCTACAGACTCGCTCAAGCCTGCAGGACCTGCCCTGCTGATCTGTTGCCTGGACTGTGCTTCCTAAATCTTTGTGCAGCTATCCGTTGCTCCTGCCTCAGCATCCATATGAAGAGTCATGGCTGAATGCAAATGCATTTTTGGCATAGCACCACCACCCCTCCCTCAGAAAGTGCCTCCTTTGTTAGGGGCATCCTGCTATGTGACATTAGGGACCTCCACAGCCACAAGCCTCAGCAGTTAAGTTGAACAGGTGTCTAGATAATGTTTGTGGAAAGAAATTCTCAGAAGACTGAGTAGCTCAAGTGATGATAGTTGATGTCGTGACCTCAAGAAACCTCTCCTTGAGCCCTCCTTTGTCTACTCACATGAAGTGAGATGGGAACCCCCAGCCGTAACGGTATCTCTTGTTGGTCTTTAGTCCGTTCCTTCGGTTGATCTCTTCTTTGAAAACCAAAGTCTGTAAACTCCAGAGCGGCATATTCGCGCTTCCCAACCCACAGGTCCTTCATCCAAGGTTAAATAAGTGTGTTTTACTTTAATCAGGAATAAATACATGATTGAGCAAAGTGTAATGCTTCCCACTTAGAAGTACTCCCAAAGTTCCAATCACATGGACCGCAACAGAAGACAGCATAGAAGATAGTGAGCTGACGTAGCAGGAGCTGGAGATCGTGGCCTCATGCAGAAGTCACTGACCTTGTGTGACATTTGTTTCTTACACACTGGCCAATCTCTTTTCAATAACCTTTGGGAGAGGCCTAGGAGACCACACAAGCCTCCTGGTATAAAACACTGGACAGGACAATAGATGAAGTCATGTCAATGCATATGCTTTTGCCCTGTGCAGGGTGAGTCCAGGCATGTGCACAGGATGGGTGACAAATTCCCCCTGCATTCCTCTTACTGAGAATACCTTTGATAAACAGGGAGGAATGAGCCATAGCTAGCCTGCCTCCCAGCCAGCTAAGAGGTAGGCATGAGACTGGATGGAGGCTTCTTTTTCCTGAGTGCCCTGTGAGTTTTCTCTTGCCTCTCAATCCTATATGGCAGCATTCAGCTTCTCCAGCCCCCCTTCCCCAGAAATGGGCATTCTTATTCATGCAGATGCCAGCCCTTCTTAGATTAAAATATACAGGATAAATTAATTCATTAAAGCCCATCAGTCTTCTTTAAAAAAAAAAAAAACAACAACTAACCATACTAATCTACTTGGTCCAACAGTCTTTGCATTCCCACCAGATCCATGGGAACAAGAGCCCCTTGGGTAGCCCTTACTTGTCCCCAGTGCATTATAACCATGAGGCTTCCTCCTGTTTCCAAACCACTGTTCCATTCTGCTGTTCTGCCTCTCTCTCTGCCCCTCCTAGAAGCCCAACATTAAGGGATGCTATGCATGCCTCCTTTATTTCCATTTAACCTCAGCACAGTGGCCTCTGCCGATAGGCACGAGGAATGCAGGTTCTAGAACAACACAGGACCCCAGTAGCTGGAGGAGGCCTTTGATGTGAAGAGGCAATTGTGTCTTTCTCAGAAGTTGGTGCAGTTGAGCTGCCACCTGCCTTTCCCGGCTTCCCCTTCAATGACCTACACTCTCCCATGACTCCTACCCATGTGGCTTTGGTGCACCTGAATGCAGAAGGTCCCACTTGGATCAGAGCTGTAAGTCCTTCTGGATAGTGTTTAGTGTCACAGGTCCTTTAGGAAGAGAGGAGACATAGGCCAAAGGTCTCACTGGTCCTTTAAAGGTCACTCTGCTCCAGGTAGAGGTCATTCTGCAGACCTAAGAAGCCATCTTCCTCATGCTCTTTCTCAGATGGATGCTTTCTGCAGGATCTCAGAGATGGGCCATTTGGACTGTGAGCTGGAGACGGTCTCCACGCACTCTCTTTCAAGAGTGTTCTGTCTTACACACACACACACTCATACACACATGGCTCTTTGAAGCACTGCCTCGTTATATCGTGATTCAAACATGATCTGGCTCCACAGAAACTGATCCGACTCCAGGGAAGAGTTCCTCTGGTCACTGTGAAAGGCAGTCTTCTCCGTGTGACTTCCATTGGTTCCTCGAAGACACAAGATGACCAAGGATTAGAGAACTCTGGTTTTCACAAGACCCCAGGTGGCAGTCAAAACCCTTGTCTTTTGCGTACCAGACAGGGTATTAATCTTCAAAGTACTGGGGCGCTGCGAAGAAGGAACTCTTACGTTTGCTGGCACCGTAAGTTAGGGAGAGACTCTTCTTCTTCCGGTCAAAGGAGCTGGTGTCATCCCCTGTCAGGGACAGGTAGGATGCGATGCTTTCCCGGAGACCATAGCTGAAAAGGGATTCGTCCACGCTGAGTGGGTTCTCTGCCCCTTCTGGATCGCCCTGCAATCTGGTGTTGAAAGATTCAGACAGAGGAAGTAAAAGAAGAGAGATGTTAGACAGTGTGAGTGATGGGGAAAGAGTACGAGGAAAAGGGAAGTGGAGAAAGAGAAGAGGAAGAAGGGGGAGGAAGAGGAGAAGGAGGAAGAAGGGGATGAGGAGGAAGAGGAAGGAGAAGAACAAAGAGAAGAAGGTTATTCTTTTTCTAACTGGTTTGAATTCTGTTTCTTGTGTTTGTATGCTGTATGATCTTGGAACTATTGTTTCCTCATGTGCTTAAACTTCCCACAGTAAACCTTAATCAATATTCTTTATGATATTTACAAAAAACAATCATTTCATTCATGTCTTGGGCAATTCTGATCTCCCATTTGCTTTAAACTGACTGATGAGATACTTGGGTCCATGCTCAATTAATGAACTACCCAATGGTAACAACCCACAAACACACCTAAACACTCAATAGCTGTCAGTGGAATAGAGGGAACAAACTAGTCAAAGTACTTTTCTTCCTTTCTTACTCAAAGAGAATGAGTTACCTTAAGATTTAGGTGGAATGTTTAAGCTTTGTAATTAGATTTTAAATATTAAATGTATGCCAGATTAATTTGTGTGCTACTATCTTAGATTCTAATCATTAGAAAGAGTAGGGTGGTATGTCTCTGTTAAAAATGTGGTGTTTGCATTGAAAATGGACTTGGGGAATGTCTGAAGCTCTAGAAAACTGTGGATACCATATGCTATGTGATACTCTGGATTCTCAGAATTCAGAGTCTGCCCTTGTTCATGGTGACCATGGGGGTGTCAGCAGGGTCAGGTGCTTTTCTTATGCTGGGGTCACCCCATCTGTAGCATGAATCCTAATTGGTCTTAATAATAAAAACCAGGAGTCAGATATTAGGGGGTGAATGTTGAAAGATCAGAGAAGCAGTGCAACTGGCCACTAGAGTTCTTACCTCTATGAAATCCTCAGACCAAAAAAGAGCTGAGCTCCTGTCTCCTGCTGCCTTATATTCCTCTCTCTGTCCGGTCATATCACTTCCTGTCTCTATCTCCCAAATTCTGGGATTAAAGGTGTGAGCCAACATGGCCTGGCCTCTATGGTTAACTAGTGGCTATCTCTACCCTCTGATCTTCAGGTAAGCCTTGTTAGAGCACAAACAAAATCTCACCACACCCATCTGGTGCTCCTATGTGTTCATGGAGGGCACACATTCATGTGCATGCATATATATGGAGGGAGAGAGAGAGAGAGAGAGAGAGAGAGAGAGACACCTGGATGCCCTCTTCCAGTCAAAGGTCTTCTGGCGCAAGGTGACAGGTGAACCAGATGTGGTGCACGGTGATGAGCGAGCTGTTGATGCAGGTGTGTTCTGTGCCAGACAGGGAGTGGTGAGCACACAGCATAGACCATCAGCCACCTCTGTTGGGTGGAAGGACACCACAATCAGGGATGCAGCAATGTCATAGACAGTGTGGAGAACAAAACAGAAACCGAGAGCAGTATAGGCCCCTGGTTACTGGCATGGGGAAACTGAGGCCAAGATGTTAAAGGGGAGTGGACCTTGGCCAATGTTGCTGTGTCCTGAAGGATATAAACTCTAGGCTTACACTGCCATGGAAAGAAAGCAGATGTGGAATCAGAGACAACCAAACTTGAGGCTGTACTACAACTTTGCTCTAATGAGGTGAATTACCTCAAGCATCTCGGAGCCTCACTCTCCCCAGTCACAGATGGGAGGGAAGGAAATGACAGGAAAACAGCTGTCAAATGCCTATTTGAGAGCTGAGTTTTCATAGCAGGCAGAATTTCACGTAACTGTCCCTGGCTGGGCCAGAGAATTGAACCGTATCCAGCACAGGCACCTTCAAACACTTTTGGGGCAGGAAGAGAAATGAAGCATGGACAGAAGAAGGAAAGGGAGAAGGAAGGAAGGAAAAAGGATGAGAGAGTGGAATAAAGAAGGAGGCAGGTGAAAAGAGCAGAACACAATGGCAGACACAGGAAGACACCTGACCCTGCACATTCCCTAGGAGCAAAACAAACATGAGGTAAAACCACTGTTGCTCCCCTTGGCTGGTGTGCAGCATCGGGCCTGCAGGGTTTCATCTCTCCCAGAGCAGCAGGCAGTAACTCCCATGAGTTCCAAGCCTCTCTATTGCATGGCATCATTACAAATACAGACGAGGTCCCAGACCCCTAGGCCTAACGAGTCAGTATCACCTTACTCAGGACATGGGTCCCAGCCCTGTCCTCAGCCCTGGGGAGACCCAGAGGCCTACGATATCAGACAGTCAGCAAATCTCTAGCAGGACCCAAATACCTTGGCCTCTGTCTGCTCATCCTGGGGCTTTATTGAGCACCCTACATCCCTGGTGGCCTCTTTTCATCTGATCTGTGTGTTTCTGGGATGTTCTTATCCAATAGAAAAGGAAACTGTCTGAGGAAGCACATCAGCCTAGTAGAGAGTGGCAGACACCCTGCCCCCGACGCACATACACTTCTGGTTTCTAGGTGGACGTCATGCTAATCCAACATGCCACTAACATAGACATAGATGCTAGAGCTGAGAGGGAAAACTTGGTTGCATATGCATCTGAAGCTATTGCGGCTGGAGATGGACAAGGAGGGATGTTGCAAGGCAGACATGAAGCCTAGAGATAGTGCAGCTCTACTGCATGGCAACATGGGCTCTGAGGGTGGCCGACTTTAGGTCTTCTCGCACATCATGTGACACGGAGTGAATAACGTCACGTAGGCAAGTGACATTAGTCAAAGGCTGAGCTGCCCTTACCCAGTTTTCCTCGTTGAGGCTCTGTTTCAATGTCCTGCAGTTAGCAGGCTACCCCGTACTTGGGATATGGAAGAAAAACACCACAGAAATGTAAGCAAAAGTCCTGATCCACAGACGTGGGACCAGTGATGCATGGCAAAAGCAGTGCAGGGCTTGGAGAAGAAAATCGGTGACCTTGTCCTGCCTGTTGACTGTTATATATAATTCACCCTGGTCCCAGCAACTCTGTTCTTGACCCCACTTTCCCAGTGAGATCTGAAAAGAGATACAGGAAACATTTGGGTTCTGAACCGCCCCCCCACGCTGCCAGGTTGGCAGAGGTGAGCCCCTGGCTGAAGCTCATTGGCCCACAGGATGGTCAGGAGTGTCTTTCGGGAAGGCGCTAGTTTTGCCTCAGCCTTGCTGTGGTCTGGAAGTTCAGGAGGAGGTGGGTATGCCTAGCCCAGTAATGTGCCAGTCTCACAGTCATGAGAGCTCTGGTGGGTGGCTGATTTGCTGTTGTCTATGCAAAATTTCTGGTCAGCACAGTCCTCGGGTGATTGTTATGAAGTGTCAAATACCACAAACAACCTTTAGGCTTAGGGAGTTGAAGCCCAGGACTCCCTTCCTCTTTCAGTTTTAGCTAGCTGCTGGCTTTGAGGCCATCACAGAAGTGATACTTGTAATTGTTTTGCACCCGTCAGACTACATTAGACACAGCACATAGGTCATTATATTTTGCAGTCTGCAAGAGGCTGTTCCCACCACCTTGGGAGAGTGGGAGAGGTTGGGGCCTTATCCAATACCCTTCACAACCTAGTTTGAGTACACATCTGCCACTCGCAGCAGCAAATATTGATTTGCTATTTCTTGTACATCAGAGGCATCACCTATGGGCTCCTTTCTCCTTGCAATGGCTTTTGCTTCTTCAGCTAAAGACCCTAAACCCTAATGGATACTAGTGAGGGTGCCAGCATCTCGAACCACGGAAAAGGGGATGTTAGCAAATCAACTACAAAGCCAGTTTTTCCTCCCTCTGGCTGGGCAGAGGAGCAGAGGAGGAAGAGGCCGAAGGAAAGCAGTTGCTATCCTGTAGCTGTTCATGGCCAGGTGCAGGCTCTCTGGTCAGTGCTTTGCACATCCCAGTAATTCTCACCGTGCCCGTGACAGGTAGGAACAATTAGCATCCTCTCTTTGCACAGTAAGAAGTGAGACAGGAAGAGTCACCTGGTCCCAGGTGCACAACTGCCAGCCAGCAGACATGGCATATAGAACACAGGGACAGATCCCGTCTTTGGAAATCTAACAACTGCTAATCCCTCCGGCTCCACAGGGCATAACTGTAACAATAAGGTTGGGGTCGGAGGCTTTTCAGTCTAACTCCTGTCTCTCACTGATTGCACTTTGTGACCTCAAGCCATGCAGTGCTCCAGCATTTTGGGGTTCCTCCCCATCTTGGTTAGCCTGGAAGACACATTTTTCATCTGGGAGCTTGATGATGAACACAGACAAGACCATAGTTAACTGTTTGAATGCCAGGGAAAGAAAGATTGTGGTATGCTCTGCAGATGGAGAAATAGCTGCTTGTTCTACTATTACAGGTTCCTAGAGAAGTGGGGAGAGGTTGGCCTTGAGTGCTGAAAAAGTTTTGGCAAGCAACAAAGGGGAAAGACCTAGTATGTCAGAACAGTGCTTCTGAATCACCTCCAGGCCACAGTTCTCAACTTGTGGGTCGCAAACCATTCAGGGTTCGAATATCAGATATCCTGCATATCGGATATTTACGTTAAGATGCATAACAATAGCAAAATTACAGTTATGAAGTAGCAATGAAGTAATGTTATGAGGGACCGACCGTATTAAAGGGTCAAAGCATGAGGAAGGTTGAGAATCACTGCCCTAAGGAGACAAGCCCCTTAAAGAGAGGCTGAGTGTGTATAGTACAGGGCTGTGATTGTGAATATGGGGCATCCTGGTGTATTCTGTTTATGCAGACAGGACATTCTGCCATCCAGGCAGCATGCACAGATGGTCTTATGTGACCTGAGGCAATGAACTGAGCCTACGAAGATGACAGCATGGGTAGCAGAAAATCTCTGGCTTTTCCTGGTGACCTGCACCACCTACTGTCAGGCACCAGCACACGGGGCTCACCCCACTGGCTCTGGCTGCCCCTTACCAGAATAATGAGTCACCAGGTCCTCCAGGCACTGGAAGGTGAGCCTTGGTGAGATGTAGTACCAGTTGTTGGGCAGGCGGAAGATGCGGTAATGCTTCACCTGCCTGTGTCTTACTGACAGCGAGTAGAAACCTGCAAAGGGGAAAGAAGGGGTCAGGAGGTAGTCATAGCATTCCACGTAAGGGTGACAGGCTGCCCAACCCCCTAATACCCAGGTAAAAAGATGCCCCCTTGGAGCTCTCTGTGTTTAGCCCATGGGCAGCCTCACCCCATCTTTTAGGCTGGTTCACTGTGGAGCTTCTCCATGTGACTTGACCAGACCTGAGGGAATGGATAATGGCTTTTACTCTTGCCCTTTTTGAGGTAAATTCTGTCATCTCCTGCATTTGATTAGGGCAGATAAAGTCTTGGTGGTCCTTGAGCCCTTTCCAAATGCAAGCTGAGATGTCTTGGCTATTGTTCCCTCAAGTCTCTGTATCCCCAATGTCACCACGCTATATGCTAGGAAAGGGATCCCATAGTTCTTCACCCTTCGTGCTCCCTGCTCCTTAATTTAAGCCAGACTTTCCTAGAAACTTGGAACAAGTATTAGTTGGCATGTGTTCTGGGTCATTGAGAAATCTGTGAAGGATGTGATTTCTCCTTCAGCATCATCAGGGAAAAAACCCTGGCAGGTGCCATTGCCTCTTGTAGCCTTGGTGTCCCTAAGTGGAAAGTAAGACCCTTGGGCTTACCTCATGTTTGAACCCCTCCCTCCCCTTGCTCTATCCTCTCCTGAAATGGCTCACTCTGGGGGCAGTGAGAGGGCAAGGCACTACTCTCACTGAGTCTGTGCTGCCAGTAAAGGCCTGGGAAGACTGTTACTGAATATTGTATAGAGGGTGACAAGGAGGCTCTGGACCCTAAGTGATGTGTCCAGAGTCACCTCACTGGAGATGGCATCCCTGGATGCAGGCCTCAGCCTCAGCCCCCTGACCACTGTGAGGGGCACATGTATCTAGTTCCACTTGAGTCCTGGTTTTGGAATCCCCCACTATGTGACTTCTGGCCATGTGGATAGGAACTAGAAGTGTGGCAAGCAGGTTTGCACTGGGAAACAGGAAATTATCAGAACTGTGCATACCCAGTAGGAGGGGCTGCTACCTGATTCCACCCTCTGCCTGAGGACTGAGGTTAGAGTGACTTGGGGGTGAGTTGTGATGCCCTGGGTCTTCCACCTTCTTGGACATGTCAACATTGGAGACTTTAAATGCTCTAGGTACCCCTGACACCTACATAGGATTCTGTCTCTGTATTGCTCTTAGATATAAGGCTTTGGGCAGAACTGCTCTGGGACATCTGTGGTTACATATTACAGCTTCCCCAGAGCTGAGTGACATTCCCCAGCATCAAGTAGTCCTGGTCCTTAATAGGTTCCTGGAATAAACTCACAGGTACCATGTTTTCTCTCTTGTGAATGAAAAACAGGCTTTATGTATCATCAATTTAAAAAGGCCACAGCCCTAGACAAAGAACAACAGGCAACTAAGGATTACTATAAACAGGAGAAATAGTCCTCCCCCAGGGAAAGTCACAGCAATTGGTTATCCAATACCAAATGGTCAGCCCTAAAAACAGACATGCAAGCAACATTATACAGACTGAGCGGATTTTACTTAGGTATTTAGGAATATATGTGTATATACACACATGTATATATGTAATAACAATTACAGAAAAGAGACCATGGAAAGAGATTGTGTGTGTGGGTGCGTGGTACATGTGAAAGTTTAGAGGGAAGAAAGGGAAGGGAAAATTGTGCAATTACATTATAATTTAAAAACAGAAGAAACTAAAACTTATTTTATATTGCTTTAGTTTGAAAAAAAGTAAAAATAAGAAAGAGAAACATCCAGTTCAGTAATCCTTTGATTTGGCCATAAGGGGTGTGTGTGTGTGTGCATGTGTGCGTGCGTGCGTGCGTGCGTGTGTGTATAAGATATCCGTAAACTCTACATGAGACCTTCTGGTGGCTACAGCTTTCACTTCGTGAACCATTCTCACTCATTTACATCCCATAATTTTTGTCTATGCAGTGGGTACCCAGGGCTAGAAATAAAGGAGTATGCTGGGGTGAGTGAGTGCTGCGAAGCCTTTGGGTCCCGTGACTTGAAGCCGGAAAGCATACAGGCAAGGTGATGAGAACTTTCCCAGACTAACACCCTGCCATGGGGTGAGGGATCCAGGCTGAAAGAGAGGAGGCAGCCACCTAGCAACTCAGTGCTGACACTGTACTGCTGGGCCCCTGCTTGGAGCAGTGGCAAGGACTTTGTTATTTCTCTTTTTACTGTCACAGGAAATCAGAATGATAACGATCTCTGTGAGTTTACAAGCTCACACCTGCTTGCCCTAATTCTCAGAGATGCCCCATTTTATCCCAGCGCAGAGGTAACTGCTGCTGCGGGCCTGCACACAGCGAGAACACCATGAATTCTCCACTTGACTCTCACCACGACTTCACAGATGAGCACAGAGTTCAGAGAAGTAAACAGGAACCGAGCTAGGGAGCACAAGCCAGGCTGGAATTGTTACCCCCTAGTCTGTGTGTCGACATGCTGCCTAGGTCTGCCATTCACGTGTTCCCAGTTGATTGTGGCCTGCCTATCCTTACCCCCTGCTCTCATGGTGGGTATGACACCAGGATCCTGCCCATAGGACTGGTCTGCTTATGTGGATGTGGGCGAGGGGGAACAGATCCATAGCAAGAGAGATGCTGCCCTGTGTGGCCACCTGTGAAGGAAAAAGGCTCACCTTTCTTTGTTTCACTCTCTCGGATCATGAAGGAACCGATCTTCGTGTCTGGCAATTGGAGCAGCTCCTCGGCTTTGTCCCTGCCCAGGCCTTCAAACAGCCAGCTAGGAGTGAAGAGGACAGTCTTAAGTGACCACAAAAAAAAAAAAGAAATTAAGACTGGCCAACAAAACAGTAAGCACAAAGTTGAAGGCTAGTTCCCAGAAAGCTGCCCAAATTCCACAGATGAGGGAAATCAATGTTTCATTCATTAATTTCTCACGCACTCTGCAATCTTTCAAATGAAGTGCTCTGAGTAGCTCTTTGTGCCAGTGTTAGGTAAGGAATGACTAGGAATATATATTAGGTTTGATATTTCTTGGCTGGTTTCTCGGCACTGACTAGGGCAGGCCTCTGACCTTGTTATATCAGGTTTGTACACCATGTGGTGCTATCCTGTGCCGGATACCTCTGTAAGACCTCTACTCCCTGCCAAAGCAACACTCCGGGCATAGGGCTATTGTGTTCCCTTTTGGTGTCTAGGGCATCATACTTGGTGGAGGTTTGGGAGTGACAGGGTGGACATGGGGAAGGAGGGCCTTGCAGTGTGGTCCTGCTACTGAGCAAGTGGCCCTCTCTCCTGCTGCATAAACGCCTTTGCATGTTTGTATGTCTCTGGCTGTTGTCACTTAGCGGTGAGAATGAATAACCAACCGCTACACTACGGTGGCCCAATAGGGGTGGAAGGGCTGCTCCTAAAGGACAGTGACATACAGGCTCATCAAAGAACACTCTGGACCAGAGCAATCTGTGTTCAAATTCAGCAGCTTCTTCTTACTTTTCATACTGGGCTTTGGCAGTTTTCTGCTGAGGGGGAAATGTGTTCTTAGTGGGTGGTCAGCGTATTTCCTACTTTAACAGGCGCTGTGTTTGGGAGAAAGGACACTGCCTGTTAATCCCCAGGTCTAACTCAGCCTGTGAAGAACAGTGACATTTCAGTCTTGCTGCTTGCATTATTCCCCAAGCCACACACAGGCTGAGCACCCCTGAGAACTGGGGTCCAGGACACCATAGGTACAGAAGTGGTTCCATTTACCTATGTGCTTAGCACCATGATCGCTTTCCTTCTTAGAACCTAGTACATTGTAATTTTTAATTTTCTTGCTATTACAGAGTGCAATAAAATACACAATGTATTAGTTTTAATATATATAGCAAACATTTATACACCCAAGTGCTTCTCAAAGTCCTTCTTACAACTCTGAAAATAAGACATTAGCAAGAGCCATGTAGGGATATGAATTATTTTAGCATATTGCTAGTATAGTAAGACTGTGAAGGCTAACCCTCCTCTAAATCTCCTAAACAGACAAAACTTCTCCCTAGCCCCAAAGAGGAGCCTGAAAGCCAGATTGATTAAGTAATTTATTCAAGTGTTCATCACCAGTTAAGGGAGCAAAATTGTGCATTTTTAGGGAATACACAATTCCTTAGCCATTTTACTACCCTTCCTTTCTTCCAATTCTGTTTTGGGAAATGCTATTATATCTATTAGGCAGCTGCCTGATAGGACCAGGATTATGTCAATCATCTAGGTTCTCATCACAACAGCTCCTACAACAGCCCTGTGCCTTCAGTATGTAGGAGCATGTGAGTGTGTGTTCTATAGGAAGGAGCAAGCACTTCAGAGTCCCTGGTTTATAAGCGATGTCTAACTCCAGTCTCTCTGGACGTGACTACCATAGGAGCCCCCTCTGTCTACCTTCCCGCTTTGAGCAAAAGTGGTTAAGATCACCACAGTGGAATCAAGAGCTTGAATGTCAACTTCCCCGNTGACGTCAGAATCTTTACAGCTTGAATAGTGGCCTTTGCTTGCTTCCTGGCTCCTCTCTGCTGTGCCTGTTTGGACTGAGGTTTGGTCTTGGTAGCTTGACAGAGGAGAAACCTGTGGTTTAGCAGAGGCGCGTAGCCACATTCCTAAGGCCCTCCCATGGCAAAAGGGAAGTCATGTGTGAGTTTGGTAGTGCCCGAAATCCACTGCAACCTCCCAGGGGGCTGTGAAGCCCCTGCCTGGCTGCAGGAGCAAACATGCCTGCTCCTCCCCTACAGAGCCCAGGGTGCTGGCTGCTCCTCTGTCTGTGACCGCCTTTAGTCAGAAATCACAGAAGTCTGCTCCCTGTACTTTTATTCTTCTGAGAACCTCCACTTCAGCAGTGTGATTCTGTATCACTAGCCCATGATCCTACACTGTAATCAATACCTGAGGATGCACACAGAGTTAAGGAGTTTCTACATTATCTCATGGCCTGGAAATGACAGAGGCAAGATTTGAACCCACAAAGACTGACTTTTAGTACTGAACCGACATGCTTCCTATAGACAGTGCTGGAGTACTCAGGTATGTGATAGGAGCACTATGTCTAAGCAAGAAATTCCAACTTACTTCATTTTACTGCTCAGGAAACAAGGCCCAGAAAGTGGGGAGGATTATCCTTGAGCTGGGATATGAATATCCCTTCGTAAGCAATACCTTCTCTGCACTATACAGTGCTAGAGCTTCTTCCCCATTAACCCCTGAGTCATCCACACACATCATGACTGAATAATGCCATTTGGACATACACTTACCCATGGTACACTCTGGCCACACACATTCCTGGAATATAACTTTCCCGGCCGGTGCTGAGAGAAATGGCTTTCCACCAGCCCCCTTCACTGTCAGGACAAAGCAGAGAGGGGACCGTGCATGAGCAAATGCCGAAACCAGAGATATGCGGTCATAAAATTCTCACGGCAATGTGGGACATTCCTCTTTCAAAATCTGTCATTGCCACTCAGATCTGATCTGCATTTCTCCAGTTAAAAATTTAGGTTTCCTGTATGAGAGTGTTTGTGTACATGTGTGTGTCATGGTATGTTGTGTGCGTCATGTATGTGCATGTGGAGGCCATAAGTGAACCTTGGATGTCATTTCTAGGGATATTGTCCACCTTGTTTTATTTTCAACTTATTGTATGTATTCCTCTGTGTGTGTGTGTGCATGTGTGTGTTTGTGCATGTGAATGACATGGGGATGAGGATGTGTGCTTGCCACAGCATGCATGAAGAACTCAGAGGACAACTGTGTAGTTATTTCTCTCCTCTCACCTTTACATGCGGGATCGAACTCTGGTCATCGGAGTTGTGCAGCAAGAACCTTTACAGGCTGAGCTGTCTTGCTGGCCCCAACCTTGTTTTCAGAGACTGGGTCTCTCTCTCTCTAGCTTGGAAGTTGCTAAGTAGGCTAGGCTGGCTGGCAGGCAGAGCCTGTCTTTGTCTTCTCAGCACTGAGATTACAGTTGTGTGCTCGCCTGCCCAGCTTCTTTATTTCTGGTTCTAAGAAGCTGACCTCGGGTCCTTACGCTTACACGGCAAAGCTATCTGAACTAAAATTTTAGTCTTTAAGGGCTGTATAGCCAGCAGCTATTCCTCTCTGAGAGTCACCTGGGGAACCTACTCACATGCTGACAAGTGTCACCCCTGGGGGACCAGTTGTTCATTTCCTCAGCTGATACACATGATTGAAGAGTTTCAAAAACAAAAGCTTCCTGTACTGGTTTATCCCCTCAAGTATAACCAAACATCTGTTTGCATATCTCGATGAATGAGACTCTAAACCAAAGGACTCAGAGCCCCTAGTTTGTGCTACAGGCTGCTCGAAATCTTGCTTAAAGATGCTGGCAGGAACAAAGGTGGTACTATTATCACCTATAGTGTTTTTGGACCCTGCTTCTCCTTCCCAGCATGCCCTAGTGAATAACATTCTCCCGCACATTGAGAGACTGATGAGCTCAGCAGGGGAAGCAGGATTTGTCATAAAGGGGCTCCATCCTTAAGGAGTTTAGGCTTATTTGGCAAAGAAGGAGGAGCCACTGGAGGCTGGCTGTAAAGTCCTGGGAGTACTCAAAGGACAGGTCACAGCAGGGACCAAATTTCTCCGCTCACAGCAGGCTCAGGACTCCTCCCCTCGCCCCAGATAAAACTGGACAACTGACCATATCTGAAAATCTGATGGTGTTTGTCACGGTTGGGGATATACATGTTTCAAAAAGTTCACTCACTCAGAGATCACACGCAGTTTCTCTCCTCTCCGGAATATCGGGGGGCTGATGTCAGGAGATGGGTAGTCATTCAGCACAGCCAGGAAGTCACTCTCAAGTCCTAGGAAGCAAAGCGGAGGGTTTTGACTGACCAGGCACAGGAGGGAATTGGGAAGAAGGAGAGATGAAGCTGCTGGGGGTTTTCCTCTGGTGCAGTGGTTCTCAATCCATGGGTTGCAACCCATTTGGGGGTTCCACACCAGATATCTTGCTTATCAGATATTTACATTATGAGTCATCACAGTAGCAAAATTACAGTTATGAAGTAGCAGCGAAAATAATTTTATGGGTGGCGGTCACCACAACATGAGGAACTGTAGTAAAGGATCACAGTGTTAAGAAGTTTGAGGACCACTGCGCTGGAACTGCCTAGTTTGTGCTTCTGAAGCTCTCTTCCCTCCCACCCATTGTTCGCGGCTTCTTCTCCATCAAGATATCCCTAAGTCAGGCCATCAGGCCTCTGACAGCTATAGAACATGCTCTTAGTACAGGCCCACCTTGGCCACAGTGTTCCCATCTGAAAAACTGTGTCCAGCCAGAGACCTAGAAGTTAGAGTCACACCATCTGGCTTTGTTTCAGGGTCTGCCCTGTGTCTACAAGCCTCAGTGTTTCCATCATAAAAATGGGGTGGCAGATGAGAAAATGCCTATCTCAGAAGGCTATGAAAAGACCCCTCCTTGGAGGGACTTACTTGGCCTGACTACTCCTTGAGGCAGTTAATGGGTTGCTATGGAGAGGGAGTCATTCCCTTCAATGGTGTGGTCACTGAGAAGTTGCCCAAACTCCTGTAAATATTCCCCCATCTGTGCTCACACAAGTAATCCTACTTAAACTAGGGGGGCTACAATAAACACACCAATAAGAGAAGGCCTAGTTGGAAAGAAGGCATCCAACAGGAGGAGGGACAAGAGAGTAATAGAGGTGAATTTGATCAAAATACACCAAATACATGTATAATTATGATTTTTTTTTTAAAAAATCCTTAGTACTATTTTTTCAAATGCCCTTCCTAGGCCCTGTGGTCACTTGTGGAAGAGGGTTGGGCTAATCAGTTTGGAGTCTCCCTCATGGCCAGGAGGCTCAAGCTCTGTGGTTTAGAGCCCCCTTCTCTTGGGGTGGATGGGCACTATGTCAGGCACCCAGACAACAGGGATCTTAAGTGCCACGGCGATGGCAAATGAAACCTGAGTACTTTCTGATGCAGGTACATTAAAATTTCAATTTCTTAACTTGACATCTGAGACTCTGCATGACCTAAATTCTGCCTCCCCCTAATAAGAGCTCGTGTATGTATGAAATTTTAATGACGTTTTGCAAGGGGAAGTGCACATGCTCTTTGGTTCATGTGAGCCCAGCTGGCTGCAGAGATGCAGTGATAAAATGCAAATCTCCTTTTTGATGCCAAGCAACGTTGGCTTCCATCCTTTGTACTTCTCTGTAACTCATATGCACTGATGCAGGGTAGTGCTGGGGTTCACTCAAGGGAAAGAGCATGCTTACAAAGCAGCAAACATAGTACCCACTGTATCTGCTAGCTGGGTGTCAACCCGCACTTCTGGGTTGCATCTTTTACTTCTTTATTTAGTGGCTCTTCCTTAAGCCCCAATCCTGAGCCAGCCTTGTCCTGCTTCATAAGATGCCACATTCTAGATCCCAGGGTCACATGAGCCGTTGCTTGTGCCCGACCCCAAAAAGTTCAGTAGAGCCCCAGTACTCGGCTGTGCAGGGTGGGTCCCTAGCAAGTGTCTTTCTGTGAGGTAGTCACCTGTACTGGCACTCCAGCTCTGACCTCTCATAGTCTGGAGGTCCTACTGGCCAACTTTTCAATCTCTTACGCAGACTGAGCCAAAAGAAAGATTGAACATGAGGCTGAGTAAGTGAGATGAAGAAAGGTTCCAGGAAAGGCACTAACAGCCGACTGGGAAATGAATCAGAAATCTGTTATCGTGGTGGAAGAGTCCACGCAGAAGTGTTGTTCATTTGGGGAAACTGAGTCATGGGTAATAAACTATGTAAAATTTTTGTGAGAGGAAACTAAAATCAAGTGTCCTAATGAGTCACAGGAGAGGAGGAAGGGCTCCCAAAAAACAGCTCTGCCGGACCTGAAAGCTTGGCTCAGTGAGACTGCCAGCCTGAGCCTATGGGTGAAGGAACCCTACACTCTGCCTTAGGAAACTTTAAAAAAGAGGTTCTTCTCTTTGTGACCCAGATACCACCCCAGAAATTAGAAGCAGTTATCAGGTTGGATTAGGTTTGAAGTCAGAGGTCCTTAATCCTGATAAGGGGTAAAGCCAGCCTCTGGGGCATGAAGCTTGTGCAAACGTGGAGGTTCCCTGTAAGACAAAGGCCAAGTACAGAGGGAGGCACAGGACAAGTGGGGGATTAGGGACAAACCTTCTCTGGGAGTCTACCCAGATGCCAGGGCTAGCTCTGCAGAGTCCGGGTACCTAATGATATGCCACCTTTCATGCCCCCCCACCAAGGGTTTCCTGTTCTGTAACCATGATGGGTTGATAATTCTCTTGAGATAGACATACATTTTCCTGGCCTGATGTACTCAAATATGAAACAGCCTCTTACTCACTTGGCTGCCTCAGCAGAGGGTGACACGCCTTTCTCAGGCTTGCCTTACTTCCTAGACCCCAGAGACTCTCTAGGTGCTACCTCTCTGCTGGGTCACCATGGTTCTCTCTCACCTCTACCACCCCTCAGCAGCTCCAGCCAATAGAAGAGGGCTGATGCTCTGCTATTCTTAACGTGAGGTTCTCGGTCAAAGCGATGTCTCAAGGTTTCTCTGGCACATCTGCGTGACTGTCAGAGGAATACTCTACCTGGCTGTGAGCTTAGAGAGGACCAAGAACTTGAGTATTTAGTGTCATGCAGCCCTGGATCCAGCCTGGAGCCTGCCACTTAAAGGACATTACAGACGTGTGTATAGAAAACAACAAGGATCAGACCCTTTTCTGGGGTCCTCTGTGCTACCTCTCCAGAGTACTCCAGGCAGAGAAGTACTCATTGGCATATCCCCTTAAGACAAACGGTAGAAATGACTCCTAGAAACTCTTATCCACGTCAAGAATAGAACATTGAAATATAGCCTGTGCTCACCAAGGTATTTGGGGTTTGACAGGGCACACTGCACAGTCAGGGTTAAAAGTGTGAAATGTTACAAAGCCATCCTTTATAATGTTGAAAACAAAGTGGAACAGAAACAAACAAAACAAAAGCTCATTGTGAATGCAAGAGTTCCGGTGGAAAAGGGGGGGCTCATGGGTGTTACATTTTCATGGTAGCCAAGGCAGCTTCTAGCGGAGCTTCCCTAACAGCCATATTTTCACAGCAATGACAGTAAAATGTCACCAAGACAGCCTTGAACTTGGGCTTCAGCCTAAGGGTTCTCTTAGGAATGTTGTATGTGCCCTCATCCCCTTACCACCACAGGCAGAACACCAAAGGACCAATCACTAGAAGTCACACAGCCTGATATAAACCTCCAGGGACAACAGCCTAGCCACTGTGGGCAAATTAGATTGCAAGGCCCCCTCTGTCTTTCCTGAGCTCTGGTCCATACAGGAAAATAAATATTGGGAGTAGGGTATGTATTTTCTCTTCAAGACATCTTTTGACCTAAGTTTAAGCTACCTGTTTAGGCAGACAAACACATGTAGCATCTAGACTTCTGGAAACAAAACAGGAGGGTGGTATAACTCCATTAGGACTTTACCTTACATACAAAGTGGATTTTGATTCCATTTCCAGAGAGCTGAACATTTAAATCCAACCAAATAATGAGTGAGGCAGAAGGAGAGGGCTAAGGAAGGAGGGGCATGGTCAGGATTCGGATTCACAGAACAAATATGTCCTGGCCATGAGAAGCCCAGAGCATTTGACATCATCAAGACTGACCCACATGCCCCTGCTTCAGAGCTTGGTAATTTGAAGGAAGGCTCTTTAACAAATCAGAGCTTGACGAGTTCCCAAATAAAAATGGGAAATATCAAAATCTGCCTTGTGGTAGATTATGCAAGGCTGGTTTCTGTGACTCACAGGTCATTCCCACACAGGACAAGCATACTCTTTCACAATCCAGACCAGTTTCAGCCAGAGCATCTCCAGGAATGGCAATGGGAGAAAGGTATCTTACCACCTTTAGGTCATATAAACACAAACTCCACTTGGTAAAAGGGAAAAGGAAATTCGGAATACTAAATATTTGCTGATACCTGGTGAGTGAGCAGGGGAACAGAATACAGAAATGGATCGTGTAAGGAAGAGAATCAGAGTAGAAAGGAGCCAGACAGAGCTTACTGGACACACATGTTACCTAGTTCATAAAGAATGGGCTTGTGAGGCATAATTATTCTTTAGCATGTTATGACAGCTTCTTTTCTAATGCTGGAACCTATTCAGAAGCCCCACCAACAACTGTAGCAAAAGCTGTAACCATCCCTTCCTCATGTTCTACCTGACCTCATAGGTCACCTGATCTTATCTGGAGGATGAGGAAGGCAAAGCTGGAGAGAATTAGTGGCATGTCCAGGGAACAGCATGAGTCTGCAGGTCTAAGATCACTTCATACAGCTCTCTTTGCAGCTTTTGTTCAGTCAACACTCCATTTTCCAGAGAGAAAGCCCAGACCCAAGGGAGCCTTCAGAGCTGATGCAGGCAGCCCATGTGGCTAGTGGTTGCAGGGCTAAGTGGCTTAATAATTTCAACTTCTGCTTTCACGCTCTCTTGAGCCATCTCCAAATTCAGTGGCTCCTGCAAGGTCATCATCAGGCCTGACTTTCAGTAACTTTGTCAGGAAGTAACACACGAACATAGCCAATCAGATGGAGCTGCAGGCTGACATGCAGGAAGGCCCTTCAAGCTCTGCTGATGGATGTAAGCCAGGTCTGTGGGTCCTATTATCTATAGGCGTGGATTTGGTAGGGTACTTACTTATATTTTATGACATTCATTAAGTGTAAAGTGACTCAAAAGTTAAATCCACTTTCTCCTAAAGTCATCCCATGTTCTAGGAGGGGGTGGGGTCAATGATTATAGAAATGAAGACCTAGACTGACATCTGACTGGTGCTTAATATATGGGGTCTCTCACAATGGCACAAGAATGTCTGCGTCATTGAATTTGATGAGCAGGCATTGCTCCTAACTCTAACCCTCTCAGAACACAGTCTTCCCCAGAATCTGACGGAGAATAAGAGGGACACTGGACATTAATCTCAGGCCATGCAGTTGTTTAACTTTCCTTCTCCCTGACGAGCTGGCGGACTTTAGGAGACTCACTTAACCTTGCTGGCCTCAGTTTCCTCAACTACGAATTGAAGAAGATGATCGTGATGATGCGGTTGGGCTATTTTAAGAATTAAGCATCACTCCGAAGGAATTTGCATGTGGTATGCTATTCTTACAGGAGATGCATATGTACATGCAATTGTTCCTGTCGTATGCACAAAGCTCTTAGAAGTGTGTGGGGGGCACACCTCAGGCACCAAACCACACTTCGATTACTCCTGTCACAAAAATGAGATCTGAGAGGCACCATGATGAACTGACCAATCACTTCTTGATGTGTATTACATGGGGAGTCAGGACTATCCTGGATCTGCCAGTCTTGGAGACATAAAACCCACCAGGGCCTGGTAGGAAATACAGCTTGCTGTTCCTAACCACCTTCCACCCACCATCAGTTCTGCTGGATCTTGAGGTTTCTGTTTCCTTCTCTCTCCCCCCCCTTGCCTCAATCAGCTATTTCTTCATGAGTATCAGCAATGTCAATGCATGTGGGATGGGTGTGATTCCCATCCTGGCACTGTGGGATGGGTTCTGAGCACAGATGGTTTGTGTGGACGACTCTGACATGAGATATCACTGTATGTCACAGTGATGTGGAAGGAAGAAACTGGGGGGAGGGGATTATCACAGAAGAATCACTAAGTTGTCTTTAGCGGGTGGAAATATGTATTTCCCCCAACATCCTGGGAGGCCCCCCCTGCCCAGATTTTAATTAACTCTGTGCTGTATGAATATGGCCCAGGGGAGGTATCTGAGTTTGCATGGTCTGGGAAATTTCACTATTTGCAATACTGTGAGAAAGCTCCCGGGGTTTCCTGGTGTACTGCTTTTACACTTGAGAGATGCTCACATTTGAGAGAAGTCCACATTTGGAGGGAAGTCCACCCTTGAGGGATGTCCACATAGATTCAGCCTACTGAAGTAGCTGACCTCACGTGGAGCTTAACGTATTCCCACCCTCACTACTAGGTCACTGCTCTTTCTTTGTTCTATTATGGTGGTAAGGGATCTTGGCAAAGTCCCTGATGAAAGGCTGGGGTAGTTCCCCGAGATCACAACAGCTTCTAAAGGAGACCATTTGGGAATCCAAAGGATCTTTTGCCTCTGAAATGTGCATTATTCCTACTGAATCTGACCATCTCCTTCTGACATTAGTCCCTAGGAATCACACTGATGAAGAATATTCTAGAAAGCTTAGTTGAGAAGAAAACACCATAAAGCCATATGCCCAGGCCTTCACTGCCCAGGCCTTACTTCACTGTCCTGGCAATCACTGTCCTGGCATGCTGAAAGGAGGAGCTTCCTAAGGCCAGGAGAATTCTTTAGTCTTGAGCTCCCTAGGGCAGAACCAGGAACTTTCCTGCCCTGAGCTCTTTGTCACCCAGGCCAAGAGAGGAAGCTATGGCCGCAAGCCGGCCTGAAGCATCAGCAATTCAGGCACTGCCTGATGGGAACCTATTAGAACAACAGCACCCTGGCGCCTTCTCCCTTATTCAAATAGGTACATGAAGAAAGAGGAAACCAAGTCAGGCCTGACAACAGAGGAAGTTTTCAGGGTGGGGCAGCAAAGTAGCTTGTCAAATGCTGGATGTGACTATCTGGATTAGAGCCTGCTATAAGCCTGGGGAATTCTCCTAACCAGCAGTCAGAGGGGAGACCCCTAAATCCCCCTCTTAGGGGTGACCTCCAGCCCACACAATGGAAAAAAAGAAAAAGAAAATTACTCCATGGCAATTTGCATTTAACAAAAAGGCAAATGGGCAAGTCCTTGGAGGTGGATGTTTTCATGAGGCTTGCTCAAGCATACAGGCCCTTCTGCCCCAGTCTGAGAAGCAGCAACTCAGCAATGGATTTGGAGGAAGTGACATTATTTTACCCATTCTCTGATGCTTGTCCAGCCAGGAGTTGGTTAGAAAAGAGTTAGTTTGGGGAGGGTAGGAAGGAGGCAGATTGGGCCACTCTGCCTGGGACAGCCCATCCTGAACTGTATGTGGCAGGCAGATGACACACACTCTGTTCACCTTACCTTTGCAGGCCTGCGAGCATTCTTGCTGTTTTCTCCTTTAGAAGAGAAAGTGTTAGGATTAAAAATCAAGAGTCCCTAGGAGTGTGCCCCTGCATCTGACTTGAAAGGGTACAGGCGCAGGCTCTACCCTTGTTCGTAGCTGGCCTCCGAAGGACCATCAGGCTATAGGGTAAGCAGTTTGTCAGCTCTGTTCTGGAGAAAGTAAGCTGCTCCTTTGTTAAGGGCCCACAGGTGTCATGGAAAGAACTACCAGCAACAGGGCAACTCCTGCTTTTATGAAGCCCTCGTTCTGCAAACAGGATGGTTAGCTGAGCTCTATGAACTTGGTGTTACAGGGCACAGTGAGAGACACTGTCATCTCTTCTAGGAGACAAATGAGATCTTGAGTGTGATGATGTGAGGGTGAAGAAGTGTCCTGTGGTACCCTGGAGCCACCCTGCAAACACTGTTGGCTACCACCCTTCCGACACCCTACAGGGAGCTCTCCCTCCACACAGCCCTTCTCACTGACCTGACTAAAACTTTTCAGAAAGAAAGATGAGGGTGTTACATAGGCCACATAGTTGACCCTAGAACGCCGATGATGCCTTGCCCTCTGCTCATGCATGTCCCCTCCACCCTGTGACCTGTTGTTGAAGGACTCTTTGAAGCTCTGGAAATCTAACGCAGCCTTATACTTGTTAACACATAGCTGAGCTTGGCCACCCTGATTAACCCACAGCCCCAGCTGCTTCTCTAGAGTTCTGGTCTATTGCAGCCTTCGTTAGACAGGAGATTTCATTATCTTCAGCAGGATGCCCTGGAGACAGTGTCTAGATTATTAAAGGGGCCCTGACCACACAGTTCCCCAAGACTAACTGTTTACCTGGGTGTGTGTGGGGGAGTAGGATTTATCATGGACGGGCAAGCGTGATGACCAAAAGTCTAGCTTTCAGAATCAGATGGTCTTGGGGTGGGTCTCTGTGAGCAGTTAATGATATGACCTGTGTTGCCTTCGTGAGCCTCAGTTTTGCCAACTGTAAAATAAAAGCACAGAACTCACCGATCTCAGAGTTCTCTCTCAAAATGACAACACTTTCAAACGTCCAAGTGTCTGACCCTTTCAGATGTTTGTCATTAAAAATTTGAGCCACAAAGTGAGGGACTGGTACACTGGAGCGCCAGTCCCATGGCACAGTTTCAACAAGCACCATTGTCTACCATAGTCCAGGCTTTTCCCATGTACCACTGTAGGACCGAGTTAAACAGGTCTCCAAAGAAGTCAGACTTACCCTCAGTGCCAGGTAATGGCCTCTCCAAAGGCGGAGGTGTGGATTTCAGGCTGTTCCCCATCTTTCTCTTGCCTGGGGCTGTGGAAGGTACTTGAAGCCTGCAGTACAAGAGACACACACGTAGCATGAAGCGCACCCAGAGCTCCCTGAGTGGAGAGTGACCTAGTTCAGAGCGCATGGTGCATCATTTCTCAGGCAGCACGCTCCTTGAAAGGCGGCTGTTTTTTTTATGTCAAGATGCAATTCATGAGTGTTGGTTACAGAGGCACAGCTCAATTCTTTTATCAAGGGAATGACAGAGAAAAACCACAGAGAAGGAAGTTGCTCACAAGGGCTGTTGGTGGCAAAAGTTTCCATTCCTCCACGCCGTTGCTGAGCAGAGCAGGGGGTGCTGGAGAAGTTGAGCAGTGTTTTAGAGAGCCCCAAAGAAGCTGTGCTCACTCAGACTGTAGCCAACAGTTCTCAAGGCCCAGGAATTCAGGAACAACACACTTAAGAGCTGAAAGGCTTCACAGCCTGAAGGGGCAGGGCCAGGCCAGGCTGGGGGCCTCTGGGTCTGACTCTTCCTTGACTGTTTGAATTTCCACACCTGTGTTAACAAAGAGCGGCAAAGGCCAGCTTTGTGACTGCACCCTTTACTTGGTTGGTATATGTTCTCCATGCTACAGAACTCATTCACCTCTACTGTAACCTTGATCATGGCAAAGCCTTGTGCCCTTAAAGAAACAGACCCTAAAGGGAAAGATAATTGACTCAAGCTCATATACAAGGAAAAGAGAAACTGTCTGGGTTACCTCAGGATGGGCTCTCTGGGATCCCCACACAAACTACAATGCTGTAGTTCTCCCTTACGAACCGATAACCTCTAGCAAGTTGTTGACATTTTCTTGCCTGCTGTTGGGGACTACAAGCAGGGCAGCCACAAAACTGAGATGAAGCTGGTGAAACACAGCACATGGCCTGACCAGCGAGCATCATGTTGACAAACATTCGAATCCAGAGATTTTGCACAAGAATTTTGAAGAGAGCAGAGAGTCTCAGGGAAGTACAGGGAAGGTGGTCACAAATAGGGAAAGAGTGGTTCCTGTTTCAGGGGGCAAAAGGAAGAGACTAGCCAGTGTGGAGGAGGACAAGAAACACAGTCCAACAGGAAAACATATTTTGCTTGTTCTGAGTACACAGCTTGGGTCAAGACCTCATGAGTTTGAACCAGTCTACACTCCCTAGACCCTGGCTTCAGATCTTATCTCCGTGTTCTGTCTATGCAGTCAGTCTCTAGCCACAGGGGCAGCTCCTCAGAAGCCCCTCATATGCTGAGAATATCGCAAGTCAAAGTTGTATTTGAGCACCCAACCTAGATCGTGAAACACAATAACAGCACCATGTAGGGATGGGGTGTTGCTCCTTGTGACCAGGTAGCCAAAGGCAACCTTAACTCCATCCTGCTGCACATCATTAAGAGAAAAGATTGGACCAAGATATAAGCCTGGGAAAAACAAAAACATCAGCATTCAAAATCTGAGGTACAGCTTCGACAGAGTGCACATGGTTTTTGAGCCACTGCTAAGCTTAAAGTCTCAAGTCCTGTGTGCACAAGTTCTAGAAAGAGCTATGCTCTGAGAGCAACACCTCCAGAGGAGGCAGAGGGAGGTCTGTACTACTTCCTAATTCTGGAGGAAAGGAGACAGGCATTGGAATCCCTCAGCTATTCAGAAACAAGGAGAACAAAAGGGAGGCTTTTATTTTAAGAGTCCTGTGTTCTCAGCGTTTATATGAATGAATAGTAAGTGGATGACAGTACTCCATGAAATGTTTTTTAAATGGATGATGGGTGATGACTTAACCCCTCTCCCCTGCCGGTGCAGTGGACAGTTCTGAGACTTCTAACCCACACCCAGCCCTGAGCCAGGGGCCTCTGAAAGACAGGACCTGCTGGCCAGACACAGCACATGTGCTATCATTTAAACCCTTCCTAGTTCTTCTCAAGTGTTTGCAAGCTGTTTGAGGAGACTACGTTCCTAAACTTGAGAGAGAGAAGGAGAGAAGAAAGAAAGGAGGGAGGGAGAGATGGAGGGAGAGAGGAGGAGGAGTGAAAGGGAGGGTGAAGAGGAGGAAGGAGGGGATGTTGGAAGTTACATTTTTTTTCATAGAGGAAACCCAAGATGTACGAAAGAGACAAACCCAAAGACATTAGCTGATGAGGGCACAGGATGAGCTGGCCCTCCCTAGGTCTGGGCCTTCTGCTCTTACCTCACTTCCTAGGTTCTGACATGCTTAACCTCTCTTTTCCTTCTCCTGACAAAAGGACCGAAGAGCCTCTTGGACATTTGAGCCCGGTTACCTCAACAGCGCCTTAGCATGGCCTACTGCCTCACAGAGCCTCCAGGAAGGGGTTAAATCACCATGTGAAGGCTTTTATTTGAGAAGAGTGGCAATGCCCAGAAGCAGGGGAGCTGGGGCCTCCCTGAGGAAATAACTGAACAATTTGATTTAATCTGTGACAGTTTTCTGCAGTGGCTAGAGAAGGTGCAGGAGACTAATTGCTTCTATGAGCAATAAGAAAAGGGCAGAAGAGAGCTGAGTTAATTAACGCTGGTCCCGCCTATCTCTGACCTCCTCCCCCTTCCTGGTGGAGTCTCCACCTCCAGGTCCAGGTGGAAGGATTGCAGGGGCTCATCAGATTGTCACATTCTTCTGCCTCCGCTCCTGGAGCTAAAGCTATTTCTCTGTGTGGCCTTTAGCCTCGGTTTCCACGTCTGAAAAATGAGAGGAATAGCAGAGCGGCTCTCTAGACAGGGAGCCTTTTTACCCCGCTTCATTCTAGCAATCAAGACTCCATGGATCTTGGAAGATTAGTAATAAGAGAAAAGAGCCATCATCATTTTTACAAACTCCCACTGGGGAGACTATGAGTTCTGTCTTTATATTCTTTGGGATGGAGAGGAGATAGGCAGCAGGAGCCAGGCTGCTTCATACCAGCATTTCTGGGAGCAGACCCTACTTTTTTATCCTAAAAGGGTAAAAGGTCAGAGAACTCCCTTGGGTTCCAGTATAAAAACCCCATCATTCTTGACTTCAGACAGCATGCCCTCTGTGCAATCATGCTGCTGTCTGTCCTCTAGAGGACACTGGACAGTGCATGTCTGCCCGCTGAGTGGTTCGGGAGGCAGAGCTGTCTATGTTTCCAGCAGCTCTTCTCTACTCCACGCCAGCCCCCTCCACTGTGGGTCTGCATCAGGGCAAGGGGTCTGCAGCTCCCAAGCCTTCTGCTCTGACGGCATCCCACAAGAGAACCATGTGTCTTTCCTACACGGCACACTTACTGCCCTTGTCTGCCTGTGGAAAGGAAGGTTAGCTGTGCAATTTTCAGACCAGCAAAGAGAGAGGACAACAGAAAATAAACCAGGGGCAAAGCAGAGTCCACTCTGGGGGACACATAGGTGCCAGCCTCCACCACGGCAGGCATGAATATAAAACCTGAGAGGCCAGCCTTCCCTTTGAAGGAAGGTATCTTCTACAACGTGACACCTGAAAACTCATCTTGTAAGATTTGGGATCCAGAGACTGCTAGTCAGGAGCTTCAGTGTCCACTCGACATGTCACCTCTAACCTCAACAGTGACACATGAAAGAGCCACCAAACAGATCAGTTTTGCTCTCTGCTGCACGGGGCTAAGCATTTTAACAACTGATTGTGGCTGGCTGTGCACTCAGTCCAAGCTAGCTGCGTGCTGAGGTTTCAGAACTAGGCAGAGGTGATGCAGAGGTCAAAGCAGGCTCCCTGGTTCCAAGGCCCAAACTCTCCCCACCTCTGGGGACTTGCCTTTTCCTCTTATCTTCCCTCCTAGTCTGAGAAGATGACAGCAAAGGGATACTTCAGTCACCCGACAAAACTTGGCAGTCATAAACTCTGAGGGGAACTGAGGGACAGGAAGGCCAAAGGGCCTGTTAGAGAAAACACAGCCATGACTGGAAGCCTAGGCCTGGCAACACACTGTGGGAAGGAGAAGGTATTGAAGGCATTCATGAAGGCTTGCTGCTATTTCAAGGTGGGGGGTAGGGGTGTGAAGTATATCCTAGACTTGCCAACACTCAGAACTGTGGCACCCTAGGTCAGAATGGAAGAGAAACTGGTGACCATGCTGAGGTAACATATAAAAAATTACCTATGACCATAAATATGTAATGAATATACGATACATATTTATGGTCTTGCAACGTAGCTCAGGCTGGCCTGGAACACTGGATCCTTTGCTTGAGCCTCTGATGTGCTAGGGTGACAGGCATTCACCACTGTAATCAACTGCATGAAAATGTGACAGCGTGCGCATGCGCTGAATATATCAAAGTAGCCCGCGAAACTTCCCCAGGAGTTTCCAAGGGCTCTCTCTGGGTGTGGGTGCTATCACAGGTGAATATGTGAGCTTCTGGGGTGCACATCTCTGTAGTCTCCATACTTGTCTTATGTGCATGAATTGGTTTTGTGCCTCAAAGCTGGGCAAGACAGAGAGAGCTCCGCAGAGCCAGGTTAGCATTGCTAGTTCATGTCTCCACTCCCTGCTTACTGTCTGTGTGTCCTCAAGCCACTTCTTTCACCCTTTTTGGCTCTCTACATTCTGTTCTTTTCTACCCATATAAGATAGAAATATATGCTCCACAGGCTTGTTTGGGGGGAATTAAATTGCTATGTGTAAGTAAAGCTGAGGTGTGTTTGGTAAATAGCAGCCCAAATGTACCCATGCCAGGTCCTTTGTAGTGCCAGTCATTAAATAACTCACTGTGCCAGCTGAGCAAATAAATCACTTGCCCTTTCTAGGTTGTATCGCTTCATCTACCCTAGCCCTACCCCCAAGGCATGACTGGCCCCTGTATTTCCATGTCTGCTTGAAACTTGTTCAGTGATGGGTGAGGGCCTGACACTTTGCTTCAGGGAAAATAAAAGCTGTCACCGGGGCTTAATGCCAGGCTCCACTGAGAACCTGGCAGGATTTCCTGGGGTACCACACCACATCCTGGCCTCAATTGACAGGTGTTTCTCCCTAAATAGGTGTAGGAGGCTGCCAGGGCAGCCTGCCCTGTGGTCCTTCCATTCCTTGCCCACTGCTCTGACCTGCTGTCCATTCCTGTTTGCAGCACAGACAAAGAGGTCTGGCCACTGTCTCCATCTTCTAGGGTACCAAGTAATATTAGTACCTACACAGCCAGGGTGCTTGCTGATCCAGCCATCCTGTATCATCTGACTCACAGCCAGAGTGTAAAATGTTTGATGGGAGAATGACTTAGGATTCTCCCAGATAAGTCAATCCGCACCCATGGGTGGCAGGCTGCCGAGGATACCAATGAATGTGGTAGAAACATACCTAAACCGTTATGAAGACTTTATTTTTGTAATTTGATTGCATGAACATAAATTTTATAGACAGAAGCATTGCTTTACAGTGTGGAAAGGATTAGGCAATGCCTCGTCTAAGATGGTTTAAAACTGAATGTATTATTTTGAAGGAAGTTTCCCCAGGAGCTCAGTAAACAAAGCAGACCAAGTCAAGTTGCTTCTTAGCTCAGATATGGCCTTGGGAAATGGAGGAGGAGGAGGCTGGGAGGGACTCCCAGGGAGATGCTACCATGTGCACAGGAATCTGGGCCCCCAAACTAGTAAGGCTGTGATTTCTTCATGATTTCATATTTCCCAGCAAAAGTTCCTTTTGCTTTTTTTTTATACACGAGTCACCAACATGACTCACAAACCTATCAGCAAGATAGAAATCTGGGTGCTGCCCAATGCAACAAGAATAGCTGATGGTCCCTTCCATACTACTCAGCTTGGCGAGGTCCTCAGGTCTGGTAGCACTAGGGCAGCTGCCCTCCCACAAGGCCCAGGGTAATGGTTACAGTTGAAGGAACACTCTGGCCACTACTGTGAGCTGAACTCTGACTCTAAGTTGTTGGGGCCATGACTGTCCATTGCTTGTTGATTTCTGTACCGTTTCTTCCCCTCACAAACCCAGAGCACAGTCCTCAAAGAGATCAGAAGTAGATAAAAAGAAAGCCACAGTGTACCAGACAGAGCCACTTGCAGTGACCTGGCCATCACTGAGCAATCAGTGCTGAGAAAATCTCTAGAGTGTTTGACAACGTTTGTGGTGAAAATGTCATGCCATGACCTATTACTGGCTTCCTGGTTTGCATCTCTGGATGTGTAGGCTCTATGGGCCTCCCAGCAGTACTGACTCTGGAAAGTTGAAATCAACAGCCTATAAACTGACAAAAAGTTCATTAGAGTATATTTATTATAGCATGTGATTGGTTCATATGGCATCCATTCAAGTATATCATGTGCTTTGACCCCCTTTACTCTCTCCTGACCCTTTCCAGTGTCATTAGCCCCTTTTCTTTTCCCAATTATTGTCCCTTCATTACCTGTATATATGTTACATATGTGTGTGGGTGTACACATGTGGGGTGTGTGTGTGTGTGTGTGTGTGAGAGAGAGAGAGAGAGATTAAGGTTCGACATAAGGTAGAAAATGTACTATTGTCTTTCTGAGTCTGGCTTATTTTATTTAATATGCTGATTCAAGTTCCATTTTCCTAAAAATAGCCTAATTTCAGACTTCGTTATAGCTGGATAAAACTGTTGGCTGTGGATGGATGGATCGACAAAGAAGCATGTGTTCTTCACTGTCCTGTTGATGAATGTCTAGGCTGGTTCCTTATCTTGGCCATTGTGTATACTCCTGCAGTAGACACAGATATGAAGTTCTCGGTGTTGTTTGCGGACTTTGAGCCCTTGGCTCCATGCTCAGGAGTGGGTTAGCTGAACCATGTTGTAGTCCTATTTTCAGATACTTGAGGAAGCACCATATTGATTTCCATATTGGCTAGACGGTTTCTATTCCCAAAACGAATCAGCCCATCTTCCTCCTGCCAGTTTGTGTGGAATCCTCACCACCCGCAGACATCCTCCTTAGTTTTCACAGGAAAGGAGGCACTGAAGTCCATGAGCAGTCACTGTGAGGAAGGCCTCCTTTATGCTTAAAATACTTTGATTCATTTGATGTCCAGAGAACTCAACTTACAAACGAGAAGTCTGAGTCTCAGAGATCTTAAGTTACTTGCTTAAGACTACGCAGCTCATTCAGGGAAAGGTCAATTTTAGTGCTTACTTTTTCTCATTCCTAGCTCTACCTCCTGTCATGTTGACCCCAGCAAAAGAGCATTGTCCTACTAACTGCGAGTGCTTTGTGAGTTGGGCTTGCTTGAGATACCCTGGTAGGAGATACAGAGACCTGTAGCTGGCTGGGTCTACCGTGTTTGACCACTGGAGGCCCATGCCTACTGCTGTGCCTAGTCAGAAAGTTTGTTCTTGGATTCAGGGTGTTGTCGATCTTGTGAAATCGTGTCGAGGGTGATTGCAATCCTGTCATGAAGATGAGTTAGACACATTTCCCTAAGTTTTGCTTTCCACACATTAAATATACTTTTTGCATATCTTTAGCACCCATAGTGGGCCAGCTCGAGTGCGTAATGGGCAAGCTACTATTCTTCCTTGGGCAGCCATCTGCTGCTTCATCAAAGAGTAGGCCGACCAGATGGAGAACACACTATGCTCATCACAGACTGGGGCTCATGAGTCCCAGAGGCCTAATCCACAACAACGAGGACCGTGGGCAGAGGTGGACATATGTTGAGGACTTCTGATGTCACTTTATTCAAAATACTACCTCCCTGGACCTCCACAACTCCATGGAGCATGTGATATTCTACTCAGTTTCAGCATTACTCAGGAAACAGAGGCCAGAGAAATTACTCAACAGTAGTAAAGGCAAGATGTGAACCCAGACTTCTGCCTCCAGAGCTGGCTGACACCTCTGATACCCCTTAGGAATACCAGTTAAGAGTGTCATGTCATCCAAGGGTGACTTTCTAAGGCTAGATACAAGTACTCTCAATGGAAAATAAAAGCATGACCTGCATGTGTCTGGTACCTAATATATGCACAATAATTAGATGTAATAAATGAAGATGCTGTCCAGCATGATCCCAGGTTGTCTGTCAAGAGAAGTGAGACCCCACAAAGCTGTCTGACAACAGAAGTAAGGTACACTACTCCTGAGGCCTCACTTATAGCTGTAGCTGGAGTTACTGTATTCAAATAAGGTCCTTCCTGAATGGCTCTGGGATAGGAGGAAGTGGTTGGGACATGATGTACTTAATTTCTTTTCAGAAGCTTGGGTAGATCGCGAGAGGAAGGAAGTCAGTCTCATGGCATAACTCCAGTATATATGCACTGAAGGAACAGACATATAGATGGAAGTAAGGGTGAATAGATGAATGGCCTGGTGGATGGATGGTTGGTTGGATGGATGGATGGATGGATGGATGGATGGATGGATG
>LOJH01000201.1:58391-68764 GCA_001685095.1 Ellobius talpinus | reverse complement strand
GGTGCCGGGCCCCCAATTTCAGATTCCAGAGTCTGGCCTTTGCTCCCGCGGTTCCCCAACTTGGAACACCCTTCTGTCCTCACCTCTGCTCGCGCCTTCAGGGTTTTCTTGGACAGGCCTTTTGCTCCACAGAGATTGCCTGAGAGTCTGCTGCGTGCCAGGCGCTGTGCTAGAATTAGCTTCTCTGCCACTTCCTTCAACAGTGATGTCTTTAGCTTGTCATCTAGAGCAGCTGGTTAGCCAGGGCCTCAGCACTCTGGGTCTGCTCTGGAGGAAACCTGCAAGCTGTAAGAGCAGCGAGGAGGGTTTCTGTGGAGAAGCAAAACCTTCAGCAAGCCTTTTGATCCAGGACTCCAGCAGAACCTTGGGGTGGGGGGCGGGAGAGGAGAGAAAGAAGACAGGCATCTCTTCAATCAAGGCACATTGCTTTAAAATCCACCTGCCAAGCCGGGCAGTGGTGGCACACGCTTTTAATCCCAGTACTTGGGAGGCAGAGGCAGGTTGATCTCTGAGTTCGAGGCCAGCCTGGGTCTCAAAATGAGTTCCAGGACAGCCAGGACCATCCCACAGAGAAACTGTGTCTCAAATAACCCACTTGTCTCTGTGTATGGGGATACTTTTCCACGGCAATGACCTGGTCATCTGAGATGCTGAAAGAGTGGACTACAGGCTTTTGTCTGGCCATTGCTTTGAGGTCTCTGTGGCAGTACTGGAGAGATTCCTGTTAGACTCCGGTTACCCGGAAAGCCCTTTTCTATCCAGCACCAACCGTGCAGTCTGACTTCAGGCTGGCCAATTTGCACATATGTTGGTGTGTGGCTTGTAGCTTTTTCATGGATTGCTTCAGGATGTTCCTCTCCAGCTTCCTTGTAAACAGCACAAGGGCAGAGGCCATGTCGTCTCACTCAGGTCTAATTGCCTTCTGATGCCGGGGATAGTGCTTCCACATTCCTGTCATCAGCGTGGGCTGAGAGGGCTGGTGGGTTAGGGGAGCAGCCAGAGGGTGGTGAGGAGAATGCACTGGTCCAGCCTCCCCTGGAAGGACCCACCTACCACTGCGGACTCAAGAAACTGGTCTGGCAAAGGCAGAGGGATTTTGGAGCAACCACCTCCTGGAGAGTAAGGAAGGTGGGCTCTGGTCCCAACAATTCATAAAATTAACAGAATAGGAGCATAAAGCAGGCAAGTTCAGCACAAACCGAGGGTGTGGCTCAGTGGCAAAGCGCTTGCTCAGGGTGTGTGAAGACCTGGTTCTACCCCCAATAGCAAAAAAGAGAACAAAGGTCATGATCCTGGGTAATTCACAGAATGGGGGCAGAGCTCAGGGGAGACATGGGAGCACAGGGCTGGAGATTCGATGCCCAGTGTTAGCGGAGCATGCTTCTCCTCCTTCCAGTATTCAGCTGTTTCTTTTTATGTCAACCCCTTCAGGATAGGAAAGCTGATTGTTGGCAGCCTCCATCTAGAGATCTCTACAAAAAGAAAACTTTCTTTATTCTCGGATCATTCTCTGCCTGGTCCGGTTTGAGTTCTGTGTCACTTGCATCACGGTGGCCAAGGGGATTGGGTACTGTCGGCAGTCAAGAGTGAGCCTGGTGTCCACCCGTGCAGCCATAGCTTATTGTTTATATAGAAGGAGGTGGGGTGGGGGGGAGGGGGAAGAAGAAGAAAGGGGAAGCTTGCTAGGCAAACAAAAGCAAAGGGCAGGCTGCTCACTGAGGCTAGGGATTTGGCTGTCATCTCCATTCCCTCAGTTCAGCAGACTGTGAGGAGGGCTGGGATCTGCTGCTGTGCCCTCAAGGCCTGGCACCTATAAAACTCCTTCCTCCTCCCTGTTCCTGTTTTGTTTTTAACCGAGTTTCATGTAGCTCAGGCTGGCCTTCAACTTGCTATATAGTTAAGGATGAGCCCCTCCTGCCTTCAACTCCCAAGGGCTAGGGTAAAATGCAGATATATGCCTCCATGCTGGGTGGATATGCTTCGATGTTTCAAATATGAATACTGGGTGCCACGCGCGCGTGCGCGTGTGCGTGTGTGTGTGTGTGTGTGTGTGTGTGTGTGTATGTTGCTGGCAGTTGAACACAGGGCCATGTACTTGCTGAGCAACTTACAACACAGTTACATCTAGTCCTGACATTCCTAGCAAACATTTGCTGAATGAACGCATGACTTACACCCAACCACTGCCCAGTGCACAGGTCACTGACTAGCTTCACTGATTTATTCATTCATAAATACGTATTGAGCCACAGCTTGACAGGTAGCACTGTCCCAGCATTAGGTGATTAACAGCAAACATACAAGTGGTCACTTTGTCCCTGGGCAGGACAATCTGAGACCTGGTGTGTTGGGGGTTGGAATCTCTGAGATGGGCACTGGCATCCTGTCCTCCCAGGTGTGGGGGTGTGCACTGTGGGAGGAATGAGGCTGGAGGGGCCCTTTGGGGGCATTAGGTCTCTGCACCTTGAGCCTCCCCCCGCCTGCTCTGTATGAGATTGGTGAGAACACGGGTTCAGAGAACTCGGAGCGGTTCTCAGCAAGCCTACATTCCCTTTGCTCCCTGATCAGCGCTTTCTGCTCTGCCAAGGCTATGTCCCTGCACCATGTCCAAGTGCCCTGGCCCCTGGCTTGGCTGGGTCCCCGAGAACCACCTACGGGAATTCTCTCCTTCGCCTCTCCTTTGCTCTCTAGCTCTCCTCTGGTTTTTGTTCCTCACCCAGGGTCTGTTTTCAGTCACTGCCACAGCAGCTCATGACCTGAAGTTTTCCCCTCTGCCTCCAGGTCTTCGGGTTTCCGGAGCTCCATCCTGAGCTGGCTTTCTGACCCCGAGAAGGCAGCTAAGATCTCTCTCATAGCCCAACCAGACCCCTGGAATTTAAGGGCTTCTTTGTTCCAAGTTGTTGTCTTTGTCTAAGATTATAAATCCTAAGAGGGCAAAGATGGTGGTAGGTGCTGGGATTTTCCTTAGGGTCCATCGTTGCTTGAAATGTGCTGTGTACCTTGGCAAGTACTTCAGGAAGTTATGTGGACTTGAACCCAGGAGTAGGGTGGTCATAGAAGGCATGCACCCATGTCTCACGGAACAGGAGGGAACCCAGGTCCTGAAAGGCATGGTGGTTGGGCATCCCAGTCCCTTCTCTGGGTTTCAGTTTTCTCATCTGTCAAGTGAAAGGGGCTTGGAGTGGCCTTTGCCAATTGGTGTGGACCTCTTTTGGTCTCTCTCTCCTTTTTTCCCCTTTCTGGGACAGGGTTTCTCTGTGTAACAGCCCTGGCTGTTACAGAGATCCGCCTGCCCCTACCTCCCGAGTGCTGGGATTAAAGATGTGTGCCACCATCACCCGGCTCTTTTGATGATCCTTTCATCAGACATTTGTCACCCCAACTTCAGTCTGACTGGGATTGAGCTGGTATGCCTGTGGATTATCTGGCTGGGAACAAAAGACAGTGTCCCACTGGGGACCCACGCCAGCCAGAAGTTTTGAGGCATTTTGTTCACTCCTCCCTCTGGGAAGCATTTATAAAAGTGAGCAATATCATCTCTCTTTTCTGCTCCCAGGCCCTTTCCCTTGCTTTCATTTGCTGTTGTCTTCCCTGGAGTGGAATTTTAGATACCATAGCCAGCCTGGGGTTTGTGATGATGGTTTAGTGGGTAGGAGGACTTGCTGTGCAAGCATGGGATCCTGAGTTCAGTCCTGTGTCCATGGGTGGGTGGAGCCAGGTGTGGCTGTGCATGCACCTCGGCCCCTGGCACTGTGTGGGGCAGAGACAGGAAGATCTCCGGGGCTTGTTGGTTGCCAGCCTAGCTGGTTCACTGAGAGACTCTGTCTCAAGAGAATAAAACAGGGAGCAATAAAGCAGAATATTGGCCTCCAAACATGGAATATGGGCTCATGCACCCGTATACGTGACATGTACATGCATCATAACACACACACACACACACATGTGCATACACACATGAACCTGTATCCAACAAAGATACTCAATCTTAAAGGAAGATTGGGTAGGTCTGGATCAAATCCTGGTTCTAGTTTTATTTCTCTATTCCAGAAATAGGGGGTCATTTGTGTTCATCACAAAACATCACACTTAGGAAGGTTATAAATAACAGAGACTTGTTTGGTTCCGGATTTGGAAGCTACAGATTCAAAGATCAAGGCGTCGACAGTTTCAGTGTCTGGTGACACTCATTCCTCCCACACAGCCTTCTCACTATTACCTCATAGGTTGAAAGGGCAGTGGAGACTCAGCTCAGGTTGGCTCTGAAGTCCATTATGTAGCTAAGGATGACCATGAACTAATTCCTTTACTCCTACCTCCTGATTGCTGGTGGTGGGGTTACAGGCATGCACCCACTATGCCTGGTTTGTGTGGTGCTGAAGATTGAACCTAGGACTTTGTGTGTGCTAGGCAAACCCTCCACCAACAGTGCTACATCCCAGCCCTGCCCCAGGGAGTCTTTTATAAGGGCATGAATCCTGTTAATTAATGTTATTACCCTTATAACTGCAGCACTTCCCAGAGGCCCATACTCTAACACCCTCACTCAAGGGTTTAAGATTTCAAAATAGATATTTGGAGAAGGGTGTAAATACTCAGACCGTAGGAGGAGAAGAGCAGATCAAGGGTAGACAGCCAGTGACAGGAAGTTTAACTGTGGCAGCCACCCAGATGGTACTGAGGGAAGCTCACATGCATCTTGCCAGAGAGGACCCCTACACACACACACACACACACACACACACACACACACACTGTGACACTGTGCTGTCAGGACAGAGGGACAGGGCCCAAATGGACTTCCCACTATAGTATTTTGACAGGAGGTTTTGGCACTATGTATTAGGAAAAACAAATCTAAGCCAGGCGGTGGTGGCGCACGCCTTTAATCCCAGCACTTGGGATGCAGGGGCAGGTGGATCTCTGTGAGTTTGAGGCCAGCCTGGTCCACAAGAGTCAGTTCCAGGATAGGCTCCAAAGCTACAGAGAAACCCTGTCTTGGAAAAAAAAAAGAAAGAAAAGAAAAAAGAAAAAAGCAAATCTAGCAGCTTGCGTGAGGAGTAGGACAGCAGGCTGGTTTTAATTATGACGTAGGGATGAGATTTATTCATGCATGCATGCACTTGCTACCCAGTGTGTGTTGAGCACTGCTGTCTGTCAGGGTTATAGGAGCTAGGGGCACAGTGAAGGAGAAGGCACAGAAAGTTCTCGGGAACGTAGAAGAAAGAAGGGAAACAAGAACTAGAACATGTGGGATAGTAAATCTTGCTTCCAGCAATGGCAGACTAGTTTGCTGACATCTAACTCTATGACCAAGAATGCGTAGAGACTAAGAATAAAATATATGACCATCTGATGGCCGTAGAGAGGAACCAACACACGACAGGTGTAGAGAGGAAAAGATCTTCGAGAAAAAACAGCAAGGAGGGTAAGATAGCTTAGCTGGTAAAGATGCCTGCTGCCAAGCCTGATGATCTGAATTCAATTCCCAGAATCCAAATGGCAGAGGCAGAGAATTGAGTTCCTGTAAACTGTGTGAGAGCACACACAGGCACCTACACAGACACAGACACACACACAAGCAAGGGGTAAATTTTAAAATATAATAAAAAATTCAAAAAGAAAGTATATTCTTTTTTGTTGTTGTTGTTTTTCAAGACAGGGTTTCTCTCTGTAGCTTTAGAGCCTGTCCTGGAATTGGCTCTGTAGACCAGGCTGGCCTCGAACTCACAGAGATCTGCCTGTCTCTGCCTCCCAAGTGTTGGGATTAAGGGTGTGCACTATCATCACTTGGCTAGAAAGTATATTCTTAAAAAGAAAAGAAAACTAGGTGAGTGGTATGTTGAGCAACCTGAGCACACTGCCCAGCTTGAGGTGCTGACTGGGACTGCAGAAACAGAGACCCGAGTTTGGGATTACTAAAACGGCTAAAAGCCAACAGGGAAGGTTCTAGACAGGAAGCAGTCATAGAAGTTCTTCCGACAGACCTCCTCAGAACCTCAGTGGCTCCTAAGTTGTCATGTGCAGGGAAAGGCCCCAGGTCCCCACATCCAGCCAAAAGCAGCAGCTGGAGGCAGAAGTCTAAGCTATCTCCTGAACAGAGTTCACAAGAAAGTTCCACCAAGTCAAAGGGGCCTACGGTCATCAACTGAGGTCATCATCTGAGGTCTTCTAAAACCCCAGTGGGGCCTCATTTCAAGACTGAGTCCATGGCTAAGGGGTACAACCTAAAACTCAAGGCATAACAAAGCCTGAAGTTCACCTTCCACAGGACCCAAGTGATCCACTGAGAATGTAACTGCCTGTCAAAACAGGACTCGACAATCTTTATAGGAAATTTTAAAGAATCATATCCACAAGAACATCATCCTCAAGACCCAACAAATAATAGAGCACCCATGATATCTGATATATAATAGACACGGGGGCTGGAGAGATGGCTCAGCTGCTAAGAGCACTTGCTGCTCTTCCCGAGGACCCAGATTTAGTTCCCAGCACCTACATCAGACAACTCACAACTGTCTAACTCTGGCTCTAGGGGATGCAGTGTCCTCTCGGGTCTCATTAGGCACTGCGTGCATGCGGTGTACATGCACACACTCAGGTCCACACATGTGCACATTAAAATAAAGATGTGTGAAACAATTAGTAGACATTACCCACAATGTCTAGTAGACAGTGAAAGTTACCAGATAATGCAGGCATCAGGCTCACAGATAATTCAAATGTGTGTGGGGGGGAGAATCAAAAGTAAATATTGAAAGGAAAACTATCAATCAAGCCATAAAATAGAGCATATCTGTGGTTTATTAGATTAGAGAGGGCTATGAAAATCTGATTTTTTAAATTATTATTAGTAGTAGTAATAGTATTTTTGGTATTCTGAAATGTGAATGGTCAGGTAGAGGAAATAGTGCAAAGGCTTGGGACTGGGAAACAACCCAACAGGGACATAAACTGGGCACAGTAAGAAATTAATGTGGTGTCTTAGGGTTTCTATTGCTGTGAAGAGACACCATGATCATGGCAACTCTTGCAAAGGAAAACATTTAATTCATGTGGCTTGCTAATAATTCAGAGGTTTAATCCGCTAATGACATGGCCGGAAGCTAAGCAGCCAGCAGGCAGGTGTGATGCTCCAGAAGGAGGTGAGGGTTCTGTAACTTGCAGGTAACTGGAAGTGGCCTGAGACACTGGGTGTTGCTGGGGTTCAGCTTTTGCTCTGGTTCAGGTTCTGAGACAGGCAAGGGGTGTCAGAGCAAGGAAGAAATCTGACTACCGGGTAGATTGCACTCAAGTGGCCCCGAATAGCTCTGATGATCATCTTTATTTATACTTAAACAGGGTTTTTCTTACCAGGGTCGCATGAATAGCTTTATTATTGGTTCCTATTTTTGACTTTTAAGAAACACATCATATTTTGAGAAGTACATCATAATCATTACAAAAGCCCCCATTGTTCTCCTTTGTGCTTCCCCAAATACACTTTCCCGCCCCCTACGTAACCTTATTCTAGACACAGAGTTCAGCATTTTTGCAGGTTTAACTAAATATCAGACAGACACACCCTGCTCTTGCAGCGCTGATGTCAGCTGGCAGCTACTTGTGGTTACAAAGTTAAGAAGTAATAGACATGGGCACAATGCTTTAAGGACAACAATATTCTGATGTGGGATTCCCGTCTGTATATTGTGAATATGTTTTATTGCCATTGGTTAATAAAGGAGCTCTTTTGGCCTATGGCAGGGCAGAATATAGCAAGACAGGAAATCCAAGCATAAATAGAGGAGGAAAGAAGCTGGAGTCAGGCAGACTCCATGTAGTCGCCCAAGAAGCAGGAGGTAACAAACCACGAGCCTCATAGTAAAATATAAAATAATAGAAATGGGTTAATTTAAGACGTAAGAATTAGTTAATAAGAAGCCTGAGCTAATAGGCCAAACAGTGTTGTAATTAATATAGTTTCTGTGTGATTGTTTGGATCTGGGCGGCCAGGAAATGAAACGCAGTCTCTTGTTACAATATTTAAACCCGCACAATTCTTTCATGTTTGCAAGATAAGATACAGTTCCCTTTTCTACAAAAGGATCAAGGCAGACATTGGTAATGCGCTCTTTTCCCATCCACCATACCACGCTTCTCCCACCAATATAAGCTCCTGTGTATGGTAAAGATGGATCTGTCACCCCACATTTTGCATTACATTTTTTCCTAATAGAGCATACCAGACCCTACAAATGATACTATGCTTGGCGTCCAGGGAACTTACTCTCAACCGTTGACACTATGTGTACTTCTGAGGCCTTTCCTCTATTCTGTGTGTGCATGCCCTCCTCTCCTTTCCAGAACCATGAGACATGGTTAGTGCTCCAAGTATTGTTTTCTCATATGTACCTAACTGTCTCTATTGACTCAGAAAAGCTCCCAGGACTAGAAGTCTTAGTTAATAATTCCAGATAAGAAATTTGAGAAGCATTAGCTCTCTGCTGATTCTAAGGGAGAAAGAAATATTTGAGAAAGAACAGACTTTTCAGGGAAAATTGCAGCTGTGGCATGTGTTGACTGACAAAGTAAAACTAAAAACCGCCCAAAGAATCACAAATGCGATGAGAAAGAAAAGAGCCTGCAAGCTGCGTGAATTCAGCGAGGTCTTGTACTGTTCAGGCCCATGGTCCACTGGTCCTTGCCGAGTATGAAATCATCTTTCGTGGACTTTGCCTCTTGGAGACCAGCTGGACAAGCAAGCACTTGTAAACTGTAAACTGAAACTAGACTGCCCTGCTTCCACAGGGTGTGGCTTGAACCAGCTATGAGACCTCAAAGCCCACCCCCACAGTGACACACTTCCTCTAAAAATGCCACACCTACTCCAGCAAAGCCACACCTCTTAACAGTGCCACACACTTTAGGGACCATTTTCTTTCAAACCTCCACAGTAAGGAAATAGGACAATTATAAAAATACTATAATGACAGTTCCTTAAAACTTAGGGATGATTTATTTCTAGAATTTCCCATTTAATATATTAGGACGGCAGTTATCAGTAGGTAACTACACTAAAGAAAACGAAGCCATGGATATAGGGCACATGTGTATGAGGGACTGGATTGCTCTGGAGAGTTGGGTTTGACTGTAGAGTTGGGTAGAGGCCTGATCCTGCTTCTGGGTGGTGATGAGACTAAACGAGAATGGGCTATGCCATCTCTGAATACAGGAGCATAGCAGTGCCCCTCACCCTGCCTTGAACTGTGACAGCGAGGACCAAGTGACTTGACACCTGAGACAATTGCTGGGCCATGGTCAGGGCCTGCAGGCCTTAGCAGTCATCAAGGCCAAGGTTGTGATGACTTCCTGTTCTGCCTTTCCTTCCAGAATCTGATGTCTTCCTCATCTTCAGCCAGGGGATGCAGGGCTGTCTGGAGGCCCAGGGTGTGCAGGTCCGAGTCACCCCAGTGTGCAATGCCAGTCTCCCAGGCCAGCGCTGGAAGTGGGTCTCCCGGAATCGACTCTTCAACTTGGGTTCCATGCAGTGCCTGGGAACAGGCTGGCCGGTCACCAACACCACGGTTTCCCTGGGCATGTATGAATGCGACCGAGAGGCCCTGAGTCTACGCTGGCATTGCCGTACACTAGGGGACCAGCTGTCCCTGCTTCTGGGGCCCCGTGCTGGCAATGCATCCAAGCCTGGCGCCCTTGAGCGTGGTGACCAGACCCGCAGCGGCCAGTGGAACATCTATGGCAGTGGAGAGGACCTGTGTGCTCGGCCCTACTATGGTGAGGGGCTGCTTGCTGGCAAGAGGTGCCAAAGGGACAAGGCTAGGGTAACAAGGCCTTTGACAGCTGTGGACCCTTGGCAGTCACTGTTTAACAAGAAGTTTTAAATAATTAGGAAAATTAACTTCAAAGTGTTTAATTTGATTATTATTTTTTAATTCAAACAGAACCTGGGGAGATCACTTTGTCAATAAAGTGCTTGTCACTTAAGTATGAGGACACAGGTTAAATCCCCAGAATCTGCATAAAAAGGCGACATATTGGACAGCATGCTAATAATCCCAGCACTGGGAGGGTAGACATGGGAGGATCCCTGGGGCTCCAGGGCTAGTCAGCCTGGCTGACTCTTTAAGCCCCAGGCTAATGAGAGACCCTGTCATAGAACCAAGGTGTGGAGGTGGCACACACCTTTAATTCCAGCACTCCGGAGGGAAACAGAGGCAGGTGGATCTCTGAGTTTGAGGTCAGCCTAGTTTACAGAGCAATTTCCGGAACAGCCAGGGCTACACAGAGAAAAATGTGTCAACCCCCCCACCCACATACCCATGCACACAAAGAAAGAAAGAAAGAAAGAAAGAAAGAAAGAAAGAAAGAAAGAA
>LOJH01000201.1:41143-58282 GCA_001685095.1 Ellobius talpinus | reverse complement strand
AAGAAAACCCCAAGGATAGAGAACCCAGATGGCAAAAAAAAAAATCAGAAGTAAACATTGGAAAGATTATATAGAGGATAGCTGGTTTCTTAGGAGACTAAAGAAGGCCTTTCTGAAGATGCAAATTTGTTCTTTTTCCTCTGAAATGTGAATTGTCAGGAGGAGGAGACATCCAAAGGCCTTAAGACTGGAAACAACCAAACAGGGACATGAGGGTCAATGCTGACATCTACTTCCATGTGCCTGTGGATACATTCTTGCGTGTATATATATAGGCACCTTTGCATGAGTGTGCACACGCATAAAAATAAAACACACACTAAATAAACAAAATGTAATGAAAATTTAAAGATTAGAAGGTAAAAATAATGAAAAATTCAAAATTAGCTTGCACCATCCTATAAAGTGACGGAGAACCTGCAAGACAAGGATTCATGCCCAGGGAAAGTGATTTACAACAGGAAGTGCAGTGGCTGTGGAGACTAATCTGATTTTTCTGGGAAAAGGCTAACCCTATAAGGAGGACAGCGCTATTGTGCTGAGCCTGAAGGGTCTTCAGCCTCGCTAAAGACCTTAGAGAGTGCGTCCTGTGAGGACATGGGAGCTTTTAACACAGGCATCATGGCTCAGGTTCGTACTCCCCTTACTGGGGCAGTGGGGGCAGGAGGACTAAGGCTAGCCTTGGCTACACAGTGTGTTTGAGGATAACCTGGGCTATGTCTCAAAGAGAGGTGGTGGGGGAGGAAGTGCTGCAAGCATTTTGAGCTGAGAGGAGATGGGAAAAGGAGCCCAGAGAGCCACTCCAGGTTGCATTAGTTATAAAGACAATAGAAACATGACATTGGGGCTGCTGAGCTGGCTCCGTGGGTGAGCGCACCTGTCCGCACCTGTCAAGAAACCTGACAACTTAAGTTCAATCCCTGGGACCCACATAGCAGAAGGAGAGAGAGAACCAGCTCCTGTAAGCTCTCCTCTGACTTTAATATATTGTGTGTGTTCCCCACCACCTAAATAAAATGCCATCGGTTTTTAAAAATCCTGATTGTGTATTAAAATAATTAAAAGAATTGAAGATTAATATTGCTTTAAAGACTTAAAATGAATATCCTAAAGTTAAATGACATATCCTTCCCACCAACACGTTCACTCTCCAGAGAGATGCCATGTAACACCACACAGGTTTTGCAGGTGCTTAATGGGGACCTTAGTCACTCAAGATCTTGTGACCAGATCCATCTTTGGAATTCTTTCCTGGAAGGACACCCATGTTCCAAGATAGAACATTTAGGGGAAGCCTGGAGCCTTGGTTGGCTGGCTCAGCCCTCTGTGACACTGGAAGATATTGGAGGGGTTGGAAAGCCCTTTTCCCACTTAATGGGGGTGTCAGTAGTCCTGTCCCATGTTCCTCAGCTGTCCCAATAACTAGCTAAAGTTGGTTCTCTCTTTAAAGCCATGGTCGGTTGCCATGGCCCATATTCCCAGTCTTCTGGGTTATAGTGGCTTTTCCCTTGGGGTGGGGTGGGGCAGGCAGTCTGTGGGGGTCCAGGCACCAAGGCATGGCTCTCTTCCCCTGTAGAGGTCTACACCATCCAGGGAAACTCCCACGGGAAGCCGTGCACCATTCCCTTCAAATACGACAACCAGTGGTTCCATGGCTGCACCAGCACTGGCCGGGAAGATGGGCATCTGTGGTGTGCGACTACCCAGGACTACGGCAAAGATGAGCGCTGGGGATTCTGCCCCATCAAGAGTGAGAAACGGACAGAGTGGGAGAGCCCTGGAGGGAGGCTGGTGATGAGGGACAGGGAGCTGGGGTTGGGGGGCGGACAGACTCAGAGAGGGCTGAAGAGCTTTCAGGACCGGAAGTCCCTCTTCTGTGGTGTAGCCTGTGTGGGAGTTGGGGAGGGACCCACAGTCCATCTGTGGCCATGGCAGGTAATGACTGTGAGACTTTCTGGGACAAAGACCAGCTGACTGACAGCTGCTACCAGTTTAACTTCCAATCCACGCTGTCCTGGAGGGAGGCCTGGGCCAGCTGCGAGCAGCAGGGTGCGGACCTGCTGAGCATCACGGAGATCCACGAGCAGACCTACATCAACGGTGAGGTGGAGGGCAGCCTCTTGTGGCTCATTCAGAAGTCTGACCCGTGCTGGGGGTGGGGGGACACCAGCAGTCTGAGGTCAGCCCTTGCTCCCACCACCAGGCAGGACCTGGACTCTTCTGGTGCGGGAGGGCCAAGGAAGGCATTTATTTCTCAGTGATCACTCTTTCTACCAGGGCTCCTCACAGGCTACAGCTCCACACTGTGGATTGGCCTTAATGACTTGGACACCAGTGGAGGTTGGCAGTGGTCAGACAACTCGCCCCTCAAGTACCTCAACTGGGAGAGCGGTGAGACATGGGGATACTCCCCTCCCTTCCCCGTGCTTGGCTTCCTTCTACCCTGCTCTGGAGGTGGGAAGCCCACTTTTCTATCCCCTCCTGGAATGTGCCCAGTGCGTTGGTGTGAAGTGGGAGCTGCCGGCACCCTACTCAGTCAAATGAGTCCTGGCCTAGTCTAGGGGTCGAACCCAATTTCAGTCTCTAGTCAGTTTTCAGACACACATAGCCGCATCTGTGTACCCAGGGCCTACCCGGGGAGGTAGGGGCTAAAATAAACATTGTTGATTAGGGGCTTTAGGATAGTGTGAGCTCAGGCTAAAAAGCAGTGTGACCCGGTGACCTGGTGTTGGGATGGACAGAGCTGTCTGGAGGGCCGGGCTTCTGTGCTAACGCAGATATCTGGGGAGTGAAGGGAGACAGGCGGTTCTGAAGAGGGCTGGGGGGAGGCACAGAATGAGCTTCCCTCTCCTGGGGTGCTGGCACCCCTCCTGTCCCACAGATCAGCCGGACAACCCAGGTGAGGAGAACTGCGGGGTGATCCGCACCGAGTCCTCGGGTGGCTGGCAGAACCATGACTGCAGCATCGCCCTGCCTTATGTTTGCAAGAAGAAGCCCAACGCCACAGCCACACCCGAGCTTATCCAGCCAGGTGAGCCGGTCACAGGGGGCCAAGGCCACCTGGGCCACAGGCCAGTTCAGTCCTTCTCGTTCTCTACCCACACAAGTGGCTCTGATTCTCTCTCTTAATTATTCAGCTGGTCTGGAGAGATTAGATTGTGCCATTAAGTCATTGGGTGAACATTTTGTTGGGACCTGTGATAAAGACAGCAAGTATTCACTAGGCCCTGTGGCAAGCGCAGTCTGCTGGAGGTCACAGGCATCTTAGTACTTAGAATACAGGGCCGAGCTATGGGATATAAAACTATGTAACAAATGTGAGGGGGGAGAGGGATTGAGCTCTTGAGAGTTGAGGGATTTCGTGGATGCGATGTTGGACTTGAGATTTTCAGGTTGATAGCAAGTTTAGAAGGGCAGAAGGAGGGCTGGGGGGGCAGTAGCTCAGTAAGACCTGCGCGCAATCCAAAGCACCCACATTAAAAGAAAAAGCCAGGTGTGATGGGGTGCACCTGCAATTCCCATGCTGGGGAGGCAGAGACAAGAGGATCGTGTGGCTCACTGGCTCCCAGGCTGGCCCACTTGTTAAGTTCCAGGCCAGCAAGAGACTTAAAAAGAAAAAAAAAAGTGGATGAGACCTAAGGAGAAGCCAAGGCTGTCTTCTGGCCTCTGCATGCACGGTGTGCACCTGCACACACAAAAGCAGAGAGAGGTGTGGGAGGGAAGTGGTTCTGGCAGCGGCAGCTGCTGGTGGGAGGTGTGGATGCCTGCAGCGCTAAGGGCTGGAGCCCTGTACTTTAGAGGGAACCAGACACTTCCAGCCCGGCAGCACCTGGAAGCCTGTTAGCAAAGCAGACTGGGAGGCCCCGCCCAAGATTAACTGAATCAGAACCTGCATTTAGCAAGACACCCCCTCCCCCGGGTGATTCCGAAGCAGGGCGGTTGACGTGAGTGCAGAGAGGCAGGTTGAAGCCAGTCTCCTAAGTCTGAGTTGGGCTGGGTAGCCCATAGGTGGCTTCTGTGGGCTTTTAATCCAGGGAGTGTCTTGCTGGAAGGTTTGATTCAAAGAGATAAATCTGGAGGCCTCCTGGGAGAGATGGGAGTGTGGGGTGATGGGCAGGACCTGCTTTGGGGACTGTCCCCCTCTGGCATGTGGCCTTGGACATGCAGCTGGGTTTCTAAGGTGTAGAAACCTCACTTGCAAATTGAGGATGGATGCATTTTCTTTTGCAAAGTTAGTGTAAGGCTGGAGCCCTGGCCTGGCCTGAGGAACGTCTCTTTGGCTGGCATTTGCTGAGGTAAAGCCATGTTGTCCAGCTTGTGTAGCTATGGGTTGTTAAAGTAGGGGTTTACCCATTGGAAACCTCCACAGAGAGGGAGAGGGAGGGGACCTTGCAAGGACCGCCCCCCTCCGCCGCCGCGGCCCCTTTGGGGGCCCTGGTTTAGCCTCTCCTGCCCCTATTCAGTCTCCGACTGTTTGCAGGATGCCTAGTTTAAGCAGTAGGATGAGTTCTGTGTTCTGGCCAGTCCTATTATGAAGGACATGCCATTTCCAAAGCAGGAGCCACATTTCCCTTCCTTCCCTCAGCTCCCCACAAGCTACTAAAATCTGTTCTGCCCATTGGCTAACAGAAGATGATTGACATCTCTTGCGCCACAGAGCAGGCTTGTTCCCTTTCTCAACCCACCCCCTCTGAGGAGTCTCTAGCAAGAAGTAGGGCGGGAGCACCCCGCAGCTGGCCTGGATGGAGCTGGTCTCAGAATTCTAATCTGGAGCAGTGCATAGGATGGGCCCACATCCTCACTCTTGCCGAGACCGAATCCTGCCCGAGCCTGACTTTGTGGGTGGTTGGATAAAATTTTGTTTTCTTTTGCCAAGCCCCAAGTGAGGACTTTTTTGCCTCAGTCCCCTCAGACCCCATTCCTTAGTGGACAAACCTAAAAGGCACCCAGAGGGCCTTCAGAAGCCAGAGGAAGTATGGAGAGGGAAGGAACTGGTGACACACCCTGGCAAAGTGATGTGACCGGTCTGCCAGACGTGAAGTACCCCGTGATGTTGCTAGCTGCTCACCCCATCTCTGACAGGGCCCCTCACTCACTCAAGACTCCTCCCCTCATTTGTTTTACCCAAGATTCCCCAGGCCAACAAAGATGGGGTGCTTCGTAAATGTTATTTGATGGAGGTTTCATTTAATAAGCAAAGGGGCTTTGAGATAAGTTTGATTCTCTTAGCAGGAAACCCTGTTTACCAGTGATCCTGGTTTAGGATGCTAGTGTGTTCCATCACCTGCCGGTCTCAGCCAGAGAGGGCCTGCCCTGTTGTGGTTACACTGTGCTGCCACTGAGTCCCTGCCTCCAGGCCTCCAGCCACCGTGGAGGATTTTTGTTTTAAGTATCTTAAGGCTCTTGTCATGGGGAAGGCAGATGTGCAACAGGTTGGGGAGGGTGTGTGTGACACCCACTGGGTGATGTATGTATGTATGTATGAGCACATCCATGTGCCTCTCTTCATAGACAGGTGGACCAATGTCAAGGTGGAGTGTGACCCCAGCTGGCAGCCCTTCCAGGGCCACTGCTACCGCCTGCAGGCTGAGAAGCGCAGCTGGCAGGAGTCCAAGAGGGCGTGTCTACGGGGTGGGGGTGACCTGCTTAGCATCCACAGTATGGCTGAGCTGGAGTTCATCACTAAACAGATCAAGCAAGGTAAGGGGCTGCCTGGCTACCATGCTGGGCAGAGGGGAGGGGGAATCTGTTTATCCAATCCCTGCCTTTCCAGGAAATGCAAAGAATGTTCTTTTCCTTCGTGGCTGGTGCGAGGCTGACCTCAGTGTCTTCTCCCCACCCCCACCGCCCCCACCGTACCTCAGAGGTAGAGGAGCTGTGGATTGGCCTCAATGACTTGAAACTGCAGATGAATTTCGAGTGGTCCGATGGGAGTCTCGTGAGCTTCACCCACTGGCACCCCTTTGAGCCCAACAATTTCCGTGACAGCCTGGAGGACTGTGTCACCATCTGGGGGCCGGTGAGACCCCCTTCCTTATCACAGCACCATACCGCCCCCTCCACCTCCACTTTCTGGGTGCCGTCCCCTCAGCTGAAATATAGGTGACCTACTATCAGTCCCCTGGGTACACGGAGCCCCTTCCTTCCACAGGTAAGGTTTGAACCCCACCTTCACCTCCATAGCTAAGTTACCGGCAGGGTTGGAAAAGAGAATTCTCCAGAAGCCTTAGGCAAACTAGCAGGCCCATTCTTGGTCTCCTGCCAGCTGTTCCTACCCACCAGCAGGTGGCACTGGAACCTACACAATGACGAGGTTGGGCAAGCAAGAACATTCTCTGCCAGCCCTTGCCCTCAGCTCAGGGTTCTGTCTTCTCAAGAAACCATGAGTGATGATTACTTGCCATGCCTTGATTCAGACTCACGGTGGATGGGAGAAGGAATTGAGGCAGGGTTTTGACAGAAGAGCCTGAGCCCTGAGCATAGATTATTTTTCCTGTTATCAGATGTAGCCATAGAGCTAAGTAACTGATCCATCTGCACTAGGGGATTCTGTTTAAACATTTAAATTATTTGGTGAGTGTCTTCTATGTGCCAGGCGTCTCCGGTGTACTGGGATGTATACATACTGGGCTGTCACGGTGGAACCTAATGGTAGACTCAGTGCTGGCTGGGATGGTGAGGTGGGCTCAGATGTTCCTTCTTACCGTCTGAGATTCAGGCCTGGGCACGCCAGCCTTTACTAGCTCCAGTTCTTCAGTAGTCCCAAGGGTAAGACCCATGTGTTACAGGATATTTGATCACACTGTGAAACCCAAGATTATATTAATTCAATAAAACCAACCTTGGGTCAAGAGGCCAGAGCCAGCAACTAGTTGACAGGAAGTAGCTATAGAGAGTAAGAGGAGTTAGAAAAACGGATAGAGAAATGGACAGGAAGTAGTAGGGAGGGACTTTGAGTGTGATGGACTTTTTCGGTTTGGACGGTGGAAGAGAAGCTCTTTTTTCTGGAAAGTTGGCTCAGGAGGAAGGTCCGCTGGTTGCTTCTTGGCCTCAGCAGGTTTTCACCAGCATTTAAGGCTCCCTGGTCTTTATTGGTACAATCATAAGATTGAGATTTAGTTTACAAACAACACCCATGAACTCAGTTTTCACAGTTCATTCACCTCAGACTACCCACAATCCAAAGTAATTCGAGGGAGAATTTCAGAAACCGTTCAGAGGCTTGCAATAACTTTTTTAAAGTTTATGTTTACATGTATGGGTGTTTTTACCTGCATGTGTGTCTGCATCCCACCTTCATGCCTGGTACCTGTGGAGGTCAGAAGACAGCACTGGATCCACTGGGAACTGGAGTTATAGACGGTTATGATCCATCTTGTGGGTGTCGGAAATTGAACCCGGGTCCTCTGGAAGAGCAGCCAGTATACTTAACCGCTGAGCCATCTCTCCAGCCCCTCAACAACTCGTTCTTTCAATTACCCATGAAGCTCATTGAGCCAACTCTGCTCCTTCCATTGAACAGCCCGGGACAGAGAGAAATCAGGCTGTTTGTTAGGAATCGCACAGCAAGCAAGAGACAGGTTTAGGTCTAGAAACAGATTTGTGGGGAGGGTGGGATTTGGGGTGAGGCTTCCCTCTCATGTGTCCTAGGAAGGACGCTGGAATGACAGTCCCTGCAACCAATCCTTGCCATCCATCTGCAAGAAGGTAGGCCGACTGAGCCAGGGTGCTGCCGAGGAGGACCACGGCTGCCGGAAGGTGAGGGTGTTTTTGGAACTGCCCCAGGTGGGGTCAGCCCCGGGGGCTCCAAAGGGTGGGGGGGCAGGCAGAGGAAACCCTGCAGCATCTTTCTGTCCTCTAGTTTCCTAACTGCTCCTTCTTGAGGGGACAGTATTAGGGAGGGGGGAGGGGAGCTATGGGGGGAAGCATAGGGCCCCACCTACCTCTGAGTCTCTATAAGGAAGCTACTTCCTATAACAGCCAGGTACAAGGAGGCCAAACAAATTGTGAAGCGTGTTCTTGTCATGGTAGGAGCAGGCTGGGCAGGGGCTGCTCTGTGCTGTGTATAACAGCCAGGTACAAGGACGCCAAACAAATTGTGAAGCATGTTCTTGTCATGGTAGGAGCAGGCTGGGCAGGGGCTGCTCTGTGCTGTCTTTAATACCTCAGTCTGACAACAGAGTGTTTGGCTGTCCCCTCTGGTGGAGAGAGGCCACTCTGTACGGATGGCCTTCTCTTCTTTATCCTGCTCACTGGGGTCTAGCGGAGTTTGGGGAACATAAAAGGGGGGGACTGTGAGTTGTGAAGGAGGGTATGCGGGTGATAGACCTCCCCACCGTGTTTTGCCATCTCAGCACGGTAGGGGTGTGAGCGGAGTGGGTGTAGGGAAGCCGCTCATAAAGCACCCTTGGTGGCCTGCGTGCAGCGGCTCCTGGGTGCAGGTTTCACTCCTTGGTGTTTTCCTTTGGGTTAAACTCCTTCCACAAGCCCAGCCCCAACTGAGCCCTCCCTGAAAGGCATGATGATCACAGTCACTGTAGGAGGAGCCCAGCTGAGGAGTCTGGGGTCAGTGAGCTCAGGGCTGGGCTCTGTCCTGGTGTGAGTGCCATGGAGCAGGAGACTGGAGGCCAGCCTGGAATGTGTGTCCAGTGGGGACACTTGGATAGCCAGGGGTTTTTGTCTAGGCCCTGCTTGGCATCTGGGTGCCTCCCCGACATTGTCTACTTCTTCTGTCCCGCCTCCTACCTCTACTCTGGAGCAGCCACTGCACCTGAGGTGGTCACTTCTCTCTTTGATGAAGGTCTGCCCCTGCCTCCCTCCCACCCCAGGGACCTTCTACCAGACTCTACTCTGCTACCTCCAGAGGACCCCCCCAATCCTGCCGCCTCTGCATAGCTTTTCAGCCCTGGTGGCTGAGCCAGCTGCCCTTTTCTGTTAATGCTGACTGTTTAGTTTATTATTTCTATTTCTCATTCCTGTCCCTATGTCTGTCGTATGAATGTGTGTCATGCTCGTGTCATAGTGTGTGTGTAGAGACCAGAGGACGATTTTGGGGATCAGTTTTCTCCTTCTACCGTGAGATCTGTGGATTGAACTCAGGNNNNATTTTGGGGATCAGTTTTCTCCTTCTACCGTGAGATCTGTGGATTGAACTCAGGTCGTTGTAGCAAAGGCCTTTACTCTTTGAGCCATCTTGCCAGCACCTGGTTATTTTTAGGTAATTGTTTTTATGAATGTGTGTGTGTGTGTGCGCGCACATGCACACATGTTAAATGCTTATGTGTGCATGCATGCACATGTGTATTTGTGTTCATGTTGGGGACAAAGGTCAACCTCAGGAGGTTGGCCTTCTTGTTTTGAGACTGGGACTCCCCAGTAAGTTAGGTTGGCTGACCAGCAGATCTGTAAGACTCTGCCTGCTTCCTCCTCACAACTAGATTAAAAACATGTGCTGCCATACCTGTTTTTTGACATGAGTTCTGGAGATCTGAACTCAGGTCTGCATGCTTGCATAGTAAGCAATCTCTCCAACCCCTGATTACTTTTGGTTTTATTTTCCTTTTCTCAGTACTGGGGACTGAACCCAAGGCCCCACACATTCTAGAAGTCTGTTCTTGCCACTGAGGTATATGTCCAGCTCCTGTATTTCTTGGTTATAAAGCTACATATTTATCAGAGGCAGGCCTTAGGCAGGGCTATCAGCTGTCTGCAGCAGCACCCCTGCCTGGGTCCAACAGTTGTTGGTCGTGGTAGGGAGAGCTGAGAGTAGTCGGAGGCAGAACATATTACAGGCACTGATCTCTGGAGCCAATTTAGTCCCCTCTGTCCTGCATATACCCAGCCACGTCCTGATGTCAGTGCTGCACAAGCACTGGCAGCTAAGGGTGGAGTCCTCCTCCCATAGCCACTCCTCTCCTGTCTTTTCTCTCGAGCCAGGGTTGGACGTGGCATAGCCCATCCTGCTACTGGCTGGGAGAGGACCAAGTGACCTACAGTGATGCCCGGCGGCTGTGTACCGACCATGGCTCTCAGCTGGTCACCATCACCAACAGGTAGAGAGGACAGACAGAAGTCCCGGCCAGCCCTCTCCTCTAACCTTGCCTGAGTTCTGTGAGCCTCAGTGGGCTGATGTCTTGTTACAAGAAAGAGTTGTGTGGTTAAGGACCTCACGGTAGAGGAGGAGAGGGGTGGGTGCAGGTTTGGGCTGGATGCCCAAGAAATAAAAGTATGGGCAATAGAGGGAGCCCAGATATTCTGTGAGCCCTCAGGCATCCCCATTTTTCAGGGAACATTACTGACCATGCTGAGTACCTGAGTTTCTGGGCAGGGTGTCCAGCCTGTGGTCCGGGGCTTAGGGGAAGCTCCTAGTAAGCGACCTACCTGCCTTAACTGGCTTGTTTCTGAAGATTTGAGCAGGCCTTCGTCAGCAGCCTCATCTATAACTGGGAGGGCGAGTACTTCTGGACAGCCCTGCAAGACCTCAACAGCACGGGCTCCTTCCGCTGGCTCAGTGGGGATGAAGTCATATACACCCATTGGAACCGAGACCAGCCTGGTGAGCCGTTAACCCCATATGGCTGACTGGAAGCAGGGGCTGTGGTAGACCCGTAGCTGCGTCAGTACTTAGTGCAAGGCCTCCCCAGTCAGCTGTTCCTTTGTACCATGTGACCCGTTAGCCCTGGAGCCTATGGCCTGCTCAGACCCTTGGCACTGCTGTTTGCTAGCTCAGCTTCCTCTGTTTCTTCATCTTCACAAGGTACATTGCTTATAGAGTTGGTTGTAGTGAGGCTTATATATATTTAACCCATGAAAATGGATCACTATGTAATGTGCACACAATAGTGAACATGATACAGATACTTGCTATCTGTACAACAATGATGTATTTTACATTTATTGTCTTTTTTAGAGAAAGGGTCTCACTATGTAGCTCAGACTGAGCTTGCAGCAGTCCTCCAGCCTCAGCCCCTGAGTACTAGGGGTTATAGGTGTGTACCACTACTCCCAGTTTCGGTATCATTCTTAACCTTCCTATAACCTAATGGGGTACATAATGAGATAGGCTCAGAATGGCTAAGTATCGCCTACACAGCCATGGAACTGGGACTGTGCCTCATGCCTTCCCTCATTTGGGTGCTGGACCCCAGAGCTTGTCCCTGTAGAGATAAGCTCTTCCTCCCTTTCAGGGTACAGACGTGGGGGCTGTGTGGCTCTGGCCACGGGCAGTGCCATGGGACTATGGGAGGTGAAGAACTGCACGTCATTCCGGGCTCGCTACATCTGCCGACAGAGCCTGGGCACGCCAGTGACACCAGAGTTGCCTGGGCCGGACCCCACACCCAGCCTCACTGGCTCCTGTCCCCAGGGCTGGGCCTCAGACCCCAAACTTCGACACTGCTATAAGGTGGGATACTCCAGCTGGCATGGTGGAGGGCAGAGGGGGGACAAGAACACCGAGGCATCCCAGCCGGGAGGACCTGGGGACGGACTGTCATGACCCCGGGTACCAGTCTAGACTACAGACTAGAGTAACTGCTGATGAAGAATTTGTCAGTGGGTTCTGAGGCCTGATGCGTAGTAGGTGCTTAACAGATGGGAAGAGCTGAAGGAGCCGGACCCCAGCATGTTCTTCGGGGTTCTCTGGGAACACTGACAAGAAGAGAATCTGCTAGTGTAGCATGTACAAGGCCCTGGGCTCTGTCCCTACTGCATCTCTGGCTGCCATGTGGAGGTTGGGATTCGGAAGGTCTGGGTAGGGCCTGGTAATTTGACAAGCTTGGGAACCACCAATTTGCTTTGTTGTTTCAGATTTTTGTGTTTGCTTTTGAGACAGGGTCCTGTTCTGTAGCCCAGGCCTCTAGCTCTTGGCAATCCTGCTTTAGCCTCTCAAGTGCTGATACAGGCTTAAGCCGCTATGCCCAGCCTGGCCTCAAACTCACTATATAGTTGAGGAAAACCTTGACCTTATGACCTTTGCCTCTGTTTCCCAAGTACTAGGTTTGTATGCATGTGCCACGATGCCTGGCTTCTGAGACCTTTTCTTACATACAGAAACTCAAGTCCAGTGGGGGAGGCGGAGCCTGTCCTCAGTCAGTTGTGGCTCTGCTTGGGTTAGAGCTTAACCCCCAGTCTGAGGATGAGGTACAGAGGGGCTCTTGCCAGGAGCCGATGGTGTCACCTGCCTTCCTGAGATAGGATTGTCTTTAGCTGTCGCTGTCTGGTGAAGCCACAGCACCTAATCCTACTGCTGCATTGAGAGGGTGGCAGATGCCCATGGCCACAGCTTAGACATCTGGCTTTGCTTCTATAGGTGTTCAGCTCAGAGCGGCTGCAGGAGAAGAAGAGCTGGGTCCAGGCCTTGGGGGTCTGCCGGGAGTTGGGGGCCCAGCTGCTGAGTCTGGCCAGCTATGAGGAGGAACATTTTGTGGCCAACCTGCTCAACAAGATCTTTGGGTATTGAATGGGTGTGGTGGCCTGCACTTGGGTGGGGACAGGCTTGGTTACTAGAGTCTTGGTTCTGTCAGGCTCGGGGTGAGAATGTAGACAGATTAACGGTGCCCTCAGAGGGTCCAGCTGGGGCTTAGAAAGGCCTGTATCTATGAGAAATGCCAGAACCATCCTGCTGTCTTCAAGTTGCCATGGTCTCCTGGAATCTTAGGTGAATGCACAGGGGTGACCCACTCACAGGAGACCCTGCTGGTAACCAGTGACCTGTAGCCAGCAGCGTCAGTTCTTGTCTCTCACAGTTCTCTTTGCGGATTCCCGCACCCACTCCAACCCACCTCCCCCGCTGGCAACATTTCATAAGAACCCATCCCTCTCTAAACCATCCTGAAAGACAGATGGAGAAAAGCTTAAAGTGCTCAGGAATGGATAAGGAGCATGCCCACATCCCATCTTTTCCCTGTAGGCTCTGAGGACTGTAATTTATGGCACATGGCATTGTAACCATTTATTATTGGTGAAAAAAAAAACAAGTGGACCCAGACTTCCCAAGATCTTAATTTCAGGGTTATCTCCTCCTAGCAGTCAAAATTTTATCAATTGACTAGTAATTACAGCAGCCCGTGTTTGCCACTTTTGGAGCCCATCACATGTGGGCTGTTGGTGTCCCTCGGCACCCTGCCCATCACACAGTCTCATGCTCACGTGTGACTGTTGGTGTCCCTCGGCACCCTGTCCATCATACAGTCCCATGCTCACGTGTGACTGTTGGCGTCCCTCGGCACCCTGCCCATCATACAGTCCCATGCTCACATGTGACTGTTGTTGTCCCTCTGCACCCTGCCCATCATACAGTCCCATGCTCACGTGTGACTGTTGGCGTCCCTTGGCACCCTGTCCGTCATACAGTCCCATGCTTACATGTGACTGCTGGTGTCCCTCGGCACCCTGCCCATCATAGTCCCATGCTCACATGTGACTGTTGGTGTCCCTCGGCACCCTGCCCATCATACAGTCCCATGCTCACATGTGACTGCTGGTGTCCCTCGGCACCCTGCCCGTCACACAGTCTCATGCTCACATGTGACTGTTGGCGTCCCTTGGCACCCTGTCCATCATACAGTCTCATGCTCACGTGTGACTGTTAGCGTCCCTCAGCACCCTGTCCGTCATACAGTCTCATGCTCACGTGTGACTGTTAGCGTTCCTCAGCACCCTGTCTGTCATACAGTCTCATGCTCACGTGTGACTGTTAGCGTTCCTCAGCACCCTGTCTGTCATACAGTCTCATGCTCAGCTTATACGGATGAGTTAGGTTGTCTGCCCAGTGTCACATGGGTCCTTGATGAATCATGATTTGAATCTGTGTGTTTTGAGCTCCAGATCCTCTGGTTTCTCCTACCCCATCTCCCCATATGCTCATCAACCTTCTAACCACCCCAAGTGAGAGACATGCTGACTTCTGCTGTCCAGGGTACCCCACAAAGAGGTCAAGGCCCAGGCAGGCAAGCTGTGTTTTTTGAGTTAAACAGGGCACCTGGTCTGGCTTTCCTTGTCTCTAGGGAGGGAACTTTCAGCAAACCACCAACCAAACAAATCCCACAGTGCTTTGGTTTATTAGTTTGCAGCATTGATGGAGAGGTTTTGGGCTCCAGAGACTGCCTGGAAGACAGCTGGCAGTGGCCGGGCGCTATGTTGGTGCCAGCCACTCTCATCTCCCCTCTCTTCTGTCCCCTCCCAAGTGAGTCAGAGCCTGAAAATCATGAGCAGCACTGGTTTTGGATTGGCCTGAACCGCCAAGATCCTCGGGAGGGTCAGAACTGGCGCTGGAGTGATGGTCTAGGGGTAAGGAGCCGTGGAGGACGCAGGCTGGGGAGGGAGGGCTTGGTTGTGGGTGGGCACCTGCTGGGGCCTGGCAGGGCCTGGCATGGGCAAGAATTTTGACCAGTGTGGATTGATTAAAAACAATCTGGTTAAAGACCGGATGCTCACCCAGCTAGGCAGACCTCAGCTCCGACTGACCTTCTCGGCTGCCTGTCGTACATCCTGCTTTCTGTCTTTGTCTGGCCTTCTAGTTTTCCTACCACAATTTTGACCGGAGCCGTCACGACGATGATGACATCCGAGGCTGTGCAGTGCTGGACCTGGCCTCCTTGCAGTGGGTGGTCATGCAGTGCCAGACACAGCTTGACTGGATTTGCAAGATCCCAAGAGGTTGGATGTGGTAGTAAGTGGGGTGGGGTGGGGCAAGTGCTGGACAAGGACTTTGAAGCCAGGAATTTGGGGGATCCAGCTCCCCTCCCTTGACATTTTTGACTCTGCTTTGTAGGTGTGGATGTGCGGGAACCAGATGCTGGTCCACAAGGTGAGGCCCCCAGGCTACCTGATCCCTACCTTGGCCTAAAGCAGGTAAAGGGTTCCACCCCAAGGGGGACTCAGTTAACTAGCACTGGATGCTACTGCCCTGCTTCCATGGTGTGGAAGGAGGGTCAAGCCAAGGGCCTGTCCCAAGTTCATTTTTGCAAGTCACTTGTTGCGTGCTCTGGCTCTGTCCAAGTCCAGAGCTTTTGAGGGCCTGGCGCCCGCTCCCACCCCTGCGCTGCTCCCATAGGCCGGCTGGAGTGGTTGCGCTTCCAGGAGGCGGAATATAAATTCTTTGAGCACCACTCGTCGTGGGCGCAAGCACAGCGCATCTGCACATGGTTCCAAGCAGAGCTGATCTCCGTTCACAGCCAAGCAGAGCTGGACTTCTTGGGGCAAAACCTACAGAAGGTGGGCATGAGAGACAGCAAGTGGTTATGGGTCCGGAAAGGGCAAAGGTTGAAGACAGGGAGTCTGCTAACCTCTGCCTTCTTCTTCCCCAGTTCTCCTCGGGCCAGGAGCAGCACTGGTGGATCGGCCTCCACACCTCGGAGAATGACGGACGCTTCAGGTGGGAGCGCTGTTGGGCGGCAGGTGTGAGAATGCACACGTGTGCATCCATGTGTGTGTGTGTGGCTAGCTGTGTCCCCAGGATAGAGGTGTCGGGGCTGACCAAACAGGCAGATAGACCTGCATTTGACCTTATCTGAAGGTGACAATAGTGACACCTGCCTCCTGGGATTCCTGTAAGGATTAGTAGTAGCAAATTGAGGGGCTGGGGATGTAGCTCGGTGGTAGGATGCTTGCCTAGCGTTCTTGAGACCCTGGGGTTGATTCCTGGACTACAAACAAATACTCCAAAACGCCAAAAAGTTTTATTTCTATAAATAAATAAATCAGTTGTAATTTAATTTCAGTATTTATTTTTGAGACAGGATCTCACTGTATAGCCATGGTTACCTATGTAGAACAGGCTGGCCTTGAACTCACAGAGATCTCCTTGCCTCTACTTCCCCAGGGTTGAAATTAAAGGTGTGTGCCGCCATACCTGGCTTCATTTTATTTTTAAGGGTTAATTGTTAACTGTACTGCAGTATTCCTTTAATCATTTTTATTTTTTAAAAGAGTTAAAATTTTATGTATGTGTTTCTGTGTGTGTGCATGCGTGCATTCGTGTGCTGGCACCTACAGAGTCCAAAGGAGGACACCACATCTCCTGGAGTTATAGGTGATTGTGAGCCACCCATGTGTGTATTGGGAACTGAACACCTGAGCCATCTCTCCAGCCTCTCGATGATGATCACTTTTAAGGCTAGTTTCTAACTAGGTATACATTTTTTTTAAAAAAGCAAAAGCCATGATTTGCTCAATACCACATAGTGTATTTTACAGCATGGACCAGTCTGCCAAGTTTCAGGTGACAAAATGCTAAGCTGTTGCATCTGCTGTGGTCCACCTAGTTGTGGCTTCCTGCTCTGGAGACTCTGGGGGCATGTGGTGTTGACAGGTCACCATGCCTCTACCACTTCTCAAACTCAGATCCACGAAAATAGAACATTCATGTCATTAAGATACAAGACCTAGCAAAAAGTCACTGGATATCACAGCTTTCTGTTTGATAAATAACAATTTTAAGTCCTTACTACAGCACACGGCGTTCACCGAGTGTTACATAGTGGTGGCACTTCCCCATTATAGCTGGTGTCACATTATGGACAAAACTGGCCAGGACATGGACAAAGCATATATGCTAATCCTCAGGGGACTCCAGTCAGTGCCTGCCGTACATGAATTAGGGAGCCTGAGGCAGAAAGACAGTGGTGATCTGGGCACTTTTTGGCTGTAGGGTTTTCAGGCATCTCAGAGAGCTGAGTGCATGCTGGGAAGGGCTTTACTTAGAGGCTCAGGCCTGGGGTCTCTGGGTGCACTGGGCCCCATTGGTGCCTCTGTTCTATGGCCTCCAGCGCTGGAGATAGAGGAGGCTGAACCTGAGTTCTCTGACTCCGTAGGTGGACAGATGGCTCTATTATAAACTTCATCTCTTGGGCACCGGGAAGACCTCGACCCATCGGCAAGGAAAAGAAGTGTGTGTACATGACAGCCAGCCAAGGTGAGGATGAAGAGGGCTAGAGGGACATTGTCAGCATTAGGGGTTAAGGTTGGGGGTATCCTGGTGGGCCTAGGGGGGCCATTAGTCTCCTCTTTGTGAGCAAACCCAAGAAGGGCTGTATCCAAGGAGCAATGGGTGAGCCCATGGCTCCAAGGGCACAGAGGGCTTAAGCTCAACCTGCGTTCTCAGAGCAGGGAACCAAGAGCCTGCCTGCCTCACCCCGC
>LOJH01000201.1:19032-33166 GCA_001685095.1 Ellobius talpinus | reverse complement strand
GCCTGTTCTCACCCAGTGCCTCCTTCTGAGCCAAGGCCCTGGGATTTTTTTTGTTGGGGGGGATCCGCTCTCTCTCAGTGGGGGTCAGCTGAAGGGGCCAAGCATCTGTCAGTCCTGTGCCTGCTGGAATGGACCTAGGGTATGGCAGGAGGGATCTAGGTGGCTCAGGTCTAAGAACCAGGACACCAATGTGGTGTTTGCTGGAGTGGAGATGGGACCAGGGAGGGACACCTTATCCATTCAAGGGGGTGTCATCTCCTGCTGGTCGGGGGAGGGCTCTGTCCCTGAAAGAGTCCCCTGTGGGGACCAATAAGTTCCCTAATAACTCCAACTTCAGGCTCTGCTTTGGAGAGAGCGAAGAGGGTTGTCAGGGACCCTGGAGAAACAGTAGCCTAGGACAGCACCAGGTGCTACCATCTGCTGTGACCTAGGGGAATAGCACCCAGCTCCGGGAGCCACTCAGCACCTTTTCAAGAGGAGGGACCCAGCCAGGATGGAGAGCACCAGTCCCCATGTCCCAGTGCGGGGCAATGTGAACAAAAACTCAAAGACACAGACCCTCTATTGTAGTTCTTGATTTTCTAAATGTGCTATTGTTTTTTAAAAAAGAAGAAAATAAAAAGAAACGCAAATAAATAAAACACCTTCCAGAGGTTTGAGATACCAGCACTCTTAGTCCATTGTCACCCTCATTCCCGTGTCCCTTAGAGATAAATGGCAGCTTTGCAGCCTCTATCGTGTGGTTTCTGTAGCCTGCCATTTTACCTTCGAACCCTCAGGGACACTTCCTCTCATCACCCTTCTGGCCCTGCTCATTCCCTCTTCTTGGAGAGCTCAGGAGCTCGGCCGTTCTTGCCTGTAAGCGTGAGCATGAGGAGGTGCAGAAGACCCATCTCCTAGGGTGTGGGCTCTTGGAAGGATGCTTAAGGATGAAGGAAGAGTGTCCTCACCGAGTGCCTCTGAGTGCATGCAGTAAGCGCTCCGTAAACGCTAACTGCTACTGTTACTGTGTGTGTGTGTGTGTGTGTGTGTGTGTGTGTGGTGTGTGTGACATTGGTGCAGCATGCATGTGGAGGTCAGAGGACAGTTTGCAGGAGGAGCCCGTTCTCTCCTTCCACTATGTGGGTCCCAGGGATCAAATGCAGATTGCCAGTACTGGCAGCAAGTGTCTTTACCTGCTGAGCCATCCTGTCATTCCCTGCTGCTGGCATTTTCTGGGCTGGGCTTTGAGGAAGGAGGGTCCTAGTCCAACTCTGAGTGGTATTTCCTCAGCATCCTCCTCTCAAAGCTATGTTACACCTGCCTCCTGCCTGCTGGAAAGGTCTCTCATGCATCGGCACTTGGATTCAGCAGGTGTTTGAGTTGGAGGCACTTAAACAAAGAGAAGACACACACGTTCTTCACAATGTACACACTGTGGCAAGGCTTCCTGGTCTTTACCCACCCAGCCACTCTCCTTTGGTCACCCTGTTGGTCCCCTGAGACATTAGGGACCCTCTATCCCGACCCTGGCCCAGGTATTGACATTGCACCCCCTTCTCCTTCAGGCTCCATGTCACTCCCCATGGTGGGAACCTCCCCACTTATCCCATTCATTCCTCCCTCACCTGACCTTTTGACACCACCATTGTGACTGGGGTAAGGGACTTAAACAATGGATGGGAAATGGGGAATGAAGGCAGAAAGGCTGCAGAGGAAATTCCCGTAAGAATTCAGACCTCAGAGGACGGTGGTTGGTTTGGACCAGAATGATAGCCACGGTTAGAGGCGTTGCGTGTTTTCAGCTTGCCATGTTTGTGACTTTTTTATATCTTACTTAGTTCTGTGGGGTTTTTTTGGATAAGCATTGCGGTCTTGTGGTTCAGAGCCTAAAGGACAGAGAAGGCTGCATAAAGACACACATTGAACGTTCTCCCTCATTCCCCATCCTCCCCGCCCCCAGGCACCCTGAAGCCCTCTGCCCTGTTGGTTTCCAGTGTTTCAAGAAAAAAAGAAAAAACTAAAAAAAGACACAAGGAAACACGAGTGCTGGATTGGTCTGGGGGCGTCAGCTGCTCTCTGCGGGGGGGGGATCAGATGTGCCTCCAGCTAGGCAGCGTGTCAGGAGGCTCCAGAGGCTTCCATCTAGGACTCCAGAGTGAATGAGGACTACTGCTTGAGAGGGGACTTCCCTGAGTGGACCCTCCTCTAGCTGACCCTGTTCTGCAGCTCTAACAGCAAGACCCATGGGAGGTGGCTAGACCAGCCACTTAGGAAAGGGAACCCTAGTCCAAACTCAGGACCTGTAATTTGCTCTCTAAACTGAGGCCAGAATAGCCCCTTTGTGAGTCAAGCACTCCACCTGCCGTTGGCCATGGCTCAAGGATTGCTTGACAGGCTGCTGGGGACCACTGGGGGGGGGCAGAGGTTCCCCTTGGATACTGCTGACCCTTGTCCTGAGAGAGAAGAAAGCAGGGTTGTGGAAAACACAGTTTGTGGGATCTATTGGGTCCTTTGAGTAGCTGAAGGAATGAGGCCCCAAATGTCCAGGGTCAGTCAAGGGTGATGTTTGACATTTATTTTCTTGAGTGTGCGTATGCATGTCTGCTTGCATGTATGGCATGCGTGCATCTGTGTGCGAGCGTGCATGTGTGTGTGTGTGTGCCAGCAGTTGGCTGAGTGAGCAAGCCAACTGGCCCTACCAGCCCCAGGAATCTACCTATCTCTGCTTTTAATTTTTCTCTTCTTTCTCTGGTGACTGGAGTTTTGCCAGAGCCCACACTCATAAGCAAGTTTGTCCGACACTGTCTTGGGCCCTAGGGCTAAGCCTCCCTCCTGATGGCCCTGTCTGCCCAGTGGCGAGTTAGAGTGTTCCTGTAGTTCTCTGAAGGATCAGGAAGAAAGCTCTGGACCTGGCTCCTTGCCCTCTGGAATGCAGGTTCTTGTTCTGGAGCATGTGATAGTCTCCTATCTTCTGGCGGGATTCGGTTCAATAAACACGAAGTGTCTTCTCTATGTGCCAGGTTCTTTGCTGAGTGGCAGATGTCCCGAGACCTGTCCCAGGCCTGGGCGAAGGGCATTGTCTACCAAACACAGAGCTCAGCCTTCACTCGAAGGCCACCTGCACATTCAGTAACAGTTCAATGGATCCATGAATGAACGGGCAGACGGGGGCGGCTCTCCAGAGAACAGCATTCCCCCAGTCGTCAGAGATGGCCTCCTCCCAGGTACCCTGGCAGAGCTGGACTGGCCCAGTGGGCAGCTCTCTGAGGCCGCAGGGGTGAGGAGCCAGCCAGCCTCACCACATGGCTATCCTGGAACAGAACTGCCCAAACCTGGCCAAGCCGCCTGGAGCAGTGGGGCAGTAGTCTCTGGCAGACACAAGGTAATGAACCAGCACTGTTGGGGGAGACTAGCAAGGAAGACGGTCAGGGAAGGAAGGAGCTGAAGAGGGGCAGGGGGTCGGGCCTGAGATAAAAGTGCACAGCATTCCTGCAGGCCTGAGTTTCCTCAGGAGGGTACTGCCAAGGGGCCCCGGGGAAAGGCTGACTTCAGTCTTTTGCCCTCTCCCTTCAGAATGAATTCCATCCAGGGGGAGGGGACAGATCCTAACCTTCCTTGTGTGGAAAGCAAGCAGTTACCAACACTAGAGAGAGGAGGGAGTCACTGGCAGGCTATTTATGGTCAATGTGGCATCAGGGTTCAAGGCCATGTATTCAGAGGGTCAAATACTGGTCTCTTTTATCAGCTGGTAGAAGACTTCAGATTTAGCCTTTTCTGGGGATCCCAGTCAGTGATTCTTTTCCAGTCCCATCCATGTTGTCTTTCTCACTTCCAGACACCTCTGAGATCTGTGGGGTGTCTAGCTGTGCAGTGTGGGGGCACCTGGCCTTCTGTTACTGTGCTTCCGGTTCGTGTCTACAGAACCTTTTTTTTTAATCTAAGTTTTGTTTATATACAAATTTGCGCTGTGGTTCCCTCCCTGGAGTCCAGGGAACATGCATGGTGTCCTCCATGGTAAGGACAACAAAACAAAATAATAAGCACGATCTTCCCTTGCTGTTCCAGGCCCTGCTGCTGCTATCTATATCGAAGGATGCCCAAGTCCCTTATATAAGACATATTTTATAAAGTCTTCCATGTAGTGTTCCATACAGTCTCCTTTCCCTCATATGTGTTAAAAAATTGCTAGTACATGTGTTCTCCCTGCTCAACGGTCTTCTCATTCTTTTTAGTTCCCCTCTCCTGGACTCCACAAGCTACCAAAAATTCCTTCTGTTCTCTCTTCTCTCTTCCAGGACCTTAAAAAAAAAGTATGGGTGCTTTGCCTGCACATATGTTTGTGTACCACATGCATGCCTGGTACCCACAGAGGCCAGCAGAGTCTGGTAGAGAACATCAGATAGCCTGGAACTGGTGTCACAGATGGTTGTGAGCTGCCATGTTGGTGCTGGGAATTGAATTCAGGTCCTCCAGGCAAGCAGCTAGCACCTCTTAACCACTGAGCAAGCAGCTAGCACCTCTCTAACCCTTATCTAGTTTGTTTTTAAGCATGCCTGTCCCCTCCTCCATGGTTCTCAGTACCAGTTCTTAGACAAATCCTCACGCAACATTAAAAGGCCCATTTGTCTGTGCAGCTGGGAGCTCCATGCATGAACCCAAGCACTTGGAGCCTTGCATTTTGTTTAGGCCATGGAACCACTGTCAACTTCAGTAGTTTGTCTAGGGTCTACTAATGAGCAAAGATGCTCATCTTTGCCTCTGATGTGGGGTCTTCGCCGCTTGGCTGAGTCATTTATTTCCAGGGGTTCTATCACTTTGCTTAAATGGAATGCGTCAGAGGAATGGGTCAGGATTTAGGTAGCCTCAACTAGTTTTCCTAAAACGTCATTGCTCCCACTATTCATCTCTAGGCTGCAGTGTCGAGAGCCCCTAGGAGATAGCCAGGCTGAGAACCAGCTAAGAAGACATTTGTTTGATCTAAGTTTTATTTATTTACGATAATACCACCATGAACCTATTGTTTTAGTTTGGGTTTTATTGCTGTGTAGAGACACCATGATCACAGCAACTCCTACAAATGAAAATATTTAATTGGGACTGGCTTATGATTCAGTGGTTTAGTTCATTATCATCAAGGTGGGACATAGAGAAGGAACTGAGAAGTCTACATCTTGATCCACAGGTAGTGGAAGGAGACTGTGTACCACACTAGGTATAGCTTGAGCATATGAGACCTCAAAGCTCACCCCCACAGGGACACACTTCCTCCAATAAGGCTACACCCACTCCAAGACCACCACACCTCTTAATAGTGCCACTCCCTATGGGTCAAACAATCAAACATATGGCTCTATGGGGGCCATTCCTATTCAAATGATCACACCTATCATTCAAACAATTTTTTTTCTAAATATTAATTATTTAGAGCTGGAGAGTTGGCTCAGCAGTTAAGAGTGTTTGTTGCTTTTGCAGAGGACTGGGATTTGATTTTCAGCATCCACATGGAGGTTCACAACTGTCTATAACTCCAGTCCAAGGGATTGGATGCCTTGTTCTGCCTCGGCAGGCACCAGCACACATGTGGTACACACATGGTACACAATAATACATGCATGCAAGCAAAACACTCATACAATTAAAATAAATCTAAAAAATTAAAAATAAATGATGGGCCAGGCAGGGTGGTGCACAGCTTTAATCCCAGCACTTGGGAGGCAGAGGCAGGTGGATCTCTGAGTTTGAGGCCAGCCTGGTCTACAGAGCTAGTTCTAAGATAGGCTCCAAAGCTATACAGAGAAACTCTATTTCGAAAAACCAAAACAAACAAATAAATCAATAAATGATGGGCCCATTCTGGTGCTATCACACATATGCACATGCACGCGCACTCACACACACACACGTATTTACACTTTATTCTTGTTTCCAGACTGTTCTCTCCTGTCTGTCTCTGTTTTTTGACAGGGTTTTATGTAGCCCAGGTTGACTTCAAACTAAGTAATAAGGATGACTTTGACCTTCTGGTCCTCTTGCCCCTGCCGCCTGAATGCTGGGCTCACAGACAAGCATAATCACACATCATTCATGTGGTGCAGACAATGAACCTAGTGGTTCTATCACTGAGCTCTATCCCCAAGCCTCGTGTCTCTTCATCCTAACTTTCTCTTTTTCCTCCTCCTTTTCCTGGCCTGTCTCCTATTCTTGAGGACATTTTGGGATGCACACCTACCCTAATGGGGCTGTCATACTCCTCCTCAGCAAACATGCAGTTCAACAAACTTGAGCGAATTTGTCCACTTCTGTGACTGTCATCATGTGACCACTCTGACACCTTCCTCACCTCCAGCTTCCTTTTCATCTCCCAGAGTTCACAGATTGGCTTCCTGCCTCTGTAGTTTTGCCTTTCCTAGAAATCACAGTGAGAAGTCTTCAGGATGTGGTTTCTTTCACTTAGCTCGCATCTTTGAATGGCATTCTCTCCACCATTTTTTTTGAAAGCCTGTTTTTGTCTGTTTTCCTCTCTAGATTTTTGAGACTAGGTCTTGCTATATATAAATAACCCAAGCTGGTCTCCAATTTATAACCCTCCCGCCCCAGGGCTGATACTGCAGGAATGTACCACCAGGCTAAGCTGGCGATCTCATCTTTTTCTTCATGCCCTCCAGCACCACACACAATTTCTCTGCTACCCATCTCTGGTTTTTTTTTAAATCACCCCAAGTCTCATCGGTCTTTGATTCCTTAGATGCAATGAGGAGAAAGATCACGGCGTCCACACCCACAACTGATCCCAAATAGGATCTAGCTTGCCCCAGCCCATGGGAGCCTGAGATGTGTCAGCTTCTGGTGGTGGGCAGCAAGCAGAAACGAGGTGGTGGGGTGTGGCTCAAGACTGTCACCCTTGGAGGGAAATAAACACAGCACAGAATGGGAGAATAAAGTCAGTTTACTGAATGCAAGGCTCCCCTCCACTTAGGGTGGGCTGAGGCCTGAATAGGGACCCTCAGCAGTAGGAGCCCAGGCAGTTGGACTGCTAGAGTTGCTGGGTCCACTTGGGCTGCTGGGATGAGGGGCAGCAACAGGGAAGCCCACTCGGGACTTGGCAGTTTTGCTTGTCTTAGCTGGGACGAGGTTAGTCCCTGTGGCTGCCCGTGGATGCTCATGCCTGACCCCTGAACGGAGTGGCGCAGGTGAGAATGGTAACTATGAGCACACTGGCTTCAGTTTCAGTAAAGAGGAGGGAAGAAGGGAGACACAGGGGGCACAGGAAGGGCTTCTGAGTGGAGAGGTCTCTGCTGAGCTCCACGACCAGCTCCCTCGCTAGATGACCCAGCCTAGGTAAACACTGCTTTCATTACCATCTCCCGTCTCGGAACCTAGAAAGCAAGACCATCTCTCAGGCTACAGGGCCACAGCTGACTTCAGGATCTGCCACACGGGCCTTGGCACCACCGCCCTTCCTTCTCCTACCCTGGCCCCAGGGGCCAGCCACACACACACGGAAATAGAATATGGAACAGTATGGGGGAACAGACACTTTAATCTGGGGCTGGGGAATCTCTAAACTAGTTGCACCGGGGCTCTAGCTGGGTCAGGGGCAGCTGAACGGCAGGCTGCTTTATGAATCTATTTCAGCCGTCTCTATCACCCAGTCTGGTGATAACGTTTGTAGGCTGAAGAGCTGGTAGAGCCTTTGCCTTTTCTCGGGACAAGGTTTCCAAGTTAACTCTATTGCCTAACATGATTGGGGGTTTGGGGGTGTGATGGGAAGGAACAGGGCAGGGTGGCATTGGGAGGGGGTGGCCAAAAGGTCCAAGTACAGCAAATAGACCAGGAGAGAGGCTCCCTTATTCTGGGGGAAACCCTTCTTCTAGATGCTTCTTTTGGTCTTGGTTTGAGGAAGCATTCCTGGACTATGTGGAAACACCTTATCACAATTGAAGCAGTGCGAGGGACAGGAGGAATGGCACTTTGCCATTCATACCCCGACCCTCTCATCACTGCTTCTGGTCTCAAGGCCGCCCCAGCTTCCCTTACCCATGCTTCACCAGTTGGCTTGTCTGTGTTCCGCTCATCACCTTTATGCATATCAGCAGGTGATGTGGTCTCTTCCTGGCCTTAGTCTTAGCTATGGTCATGGTCATTTGTGCCAGCTGGGAAGCAGCTGTCGGAGAAGCTGGGTCAGGAGCCCTATAACAGGTTGGCTCACACATCTAAGAATCTGCCTGAGATGCCCGCACCTCAGTGTTACTGGGGAGGGGGCCGGTCTTTGGTTCAGTGAAAGGTACCCAGGAAGAAGGCTGGTGTGGGCACCACAGGGCCACAAGGCAGCTGACACCTTCTGTGCCACCCTCCGTGCCTGATGTTTTGTCCTTTCCTTCTGTGTTTACCTGGACTGAACTGGGGTGGCAGGTCACAGCCATGACTCAGTGCTGGCAGGCCATGGTAACCAAATGCTGCCAACCAGGTGAGTCATGCCCGCCTGTGGGGGCCAAAGAAGAAGCCTGTGGCCAAGGGGGAGGGCTGGCCTCCTCTGGCTCTGCTTCTCAAGCCTGACATTTGTCTTGATAGTAGCTTTGGCACAGAGACAGGGTAAGGGCTGCCAGTGGTCAGTCATTGAGGACAGTATGTTGGTTTCTTTGTCCTGGGCTCTGTACAGCCTGGACTAGCTACCCTCCTCCAGTATTTGGGGAGTGTACAGGACTGGGGGGAAGGTAGAAGGAACCTGGCCTGTATTTCCAGGAAAGAACCGGCCGCCCTAGGGCCTGCCTGCGAATGGTCGATCGTGGAGATGGGCCAGCTCCCAACTGAGATAGCGAATGAGTGGCAGACAATCAGAGGGACCATCTGCACGGGAGCAACGGAGAGGGAAGCAAATCCCCTTTCCTTTCGGTAGAGACTTATTTTGTTGTTAGTGGTTGAGACAAACGCCCTGAACCTCACTATACAATGCAGGCTGGCCTAGAACTCGCGGCAAACTGCATGGGCCACCACACCGGTAGATATTCCTTTCTAAACATCCCCTAGGGAGAGCAGCGTCCTGTGAAGCAGGCTTAGAAGCCAGGGCTGCTCTTCTGGTCCTAATCAGTGCACAGACCCTGAGTCTGGGGGAGCCCTCAGCGGCTGCAGGACACAGCGGTGGCAAGGGGCACTAGGGGGCGCCCCTGCCCAGCCGAACCTTCTCGGACGCGCCCGGCCTCACAGGTTCCGAACCGGGTAGCGCTGCGGGCGCCTCCAAGGCGGGGCGGGGCCCCGGGCGACAGGACCCTCTGCAGGTCTCCCAGCTGGGGACCAAGCCCTGCAGCCTGTCACGTCCCTGTATGAGCACAAGAGCCTCGCCGAGGCCACGCCGATAACCGTGTGCGGACGCCTGGCCGAGGTGCGGTCCTCGGGAGGCGGTGCGTGCGGGCGGCGACACAAAGGTCTTTTAGACACCGCACCGTCGCCTTCCCTGCTGCACCCAGGCAGCAAGCTGGGGTCTGGGGACGACTGCTCTTGCGATCCTGGGGCTTCACTCCAGGGGCCTCCAGGCCGTCGGGCAAACTGATTTAGACCCCGCAATCGCGCGGTATTGGGGCTCCAGCAGCTCCTTTTGTATAGAGAAGAAAGGGCCTTTCCCATCTCTGAGCACTGTGAGCCTGACTCCCTAGGACTGCGTGCCCTGAATAGAAAGCTGGCTTCTCTAGGATTGCAGTCGGGGCCCCACCCGGGGAGCTCTAGACTGGTGCAATGTCTCTTCTGGTCAGGTATTTATTTGTGGGGCGGGGGGGGGAAGGGGCCCACAAAGCATCCCCGCAATGGGCTGCATCAATCCTGTCCGTGGGCTGTGCGTGAAAGACACATTCCAGAGCCCCACCCCATCGCTGGAGTGGAGTCTGTGGGAGGGCCCAGGAATCTGTGTTTAGGGTAAGTTCTCGAGATTGTTGTCAGCGTGGGAGTCACTCTCCTAAGCTTTCAGGCAGGGTAGGCTGTGGTAAAATTTCTCCTCCGAGAACCCAGAGAAATCCAGTTGTCACATCCCTGCGACACTTTCTCTGTGGATAGTCTTAAGGCTTGCCTCAGCGCCTCTAGGCTCATCTTCTCTAGGGAGACTTTCCATGGAATAAGGAACCTGTCTGAAGGAGATGGGAGACCTGTTGGCTTTATTCAACCTCTAAATCCAACAGACCTGCTTGATGGTACTCAATGGCATCCAATCAAAACGCTTGCCTAGTAATGGCTAACCAGCCTGCTTTTAGGATCTGGGAAGGAAAATCCCAGACAGGATCCTGGCAGGAAACAAAAACAAAAACAAACCCAGAAAACCTCATCAAATGCTGAGTGGCGCAGGATCCTGTGGAGGAAAACACTCCTTCCTCCTAAATGACCCTTTTCCTTGGCTTCAGGATGAATTAAAATTCTTATCTGTTCCACATCCAGCCTTCTTGATTGATTGTTAGTGAAGGCTAGAGTTTCCCAAGCTTTGAGGGGTTATTTTTGCCTCTGGGTGGTGGTCATGACTTCCTTCCACAGCATTGGGCTCAACACAGGAACAGAAATGGCTTAGCAGACACCCTTAAAGGGGGCAGGACAGGATGGACCCCCAAACCTACTTTCATTTTCTTCCGGTCTGGGTTGTGGGTAATTTCTTGACAACTAAGAGAGAGAAGACAATGAGACGTGAATTGTTTTTACAATGCAGTTGTGAACAGATGTACAACTCCCTGGCCTCAGATTGTCCTAGGGCTCCTGCCTCTCTTTCACTAAGGTACTCAGGACCAGGGCTGGTATTCTGCACTGGTGGAGCTCAGCTTGTCCCAAGGACAGCGCAGCGATAACCCAGGTCACCTTTGCTGTTTTGGGGCTTCTATATTTGGCAGTGTGAACAGACTTGCTTCCTTTTAGCAATTGATCTGAATAGCAGAATCCCTTTCTGATGGTCCCGGCACAGTTTCCAGGCTGTGCTAATTGGCCACCGGCCTCACCACTGGCTTTTAAACAATCGCTTGTATTCTCTGCCTGGCAGGAAGCTGCTGACCCATCCAGGCCCTGGGCTCTCTTTGTTCTGACTTTATGGCATTTTATGCCACAATAAGAAACACTGTGTACTCCATGGGAGCCCATTGTGCCAGGCTGCAAGGATGTGGGCCCTGTTGTATTGGGTCTGGTGCTATTTCCCCCTGGGAAGAACAGGGACTTTGTGACAGACTGGGGACAAAACAAGGGGTGCTGGACACTGTTACTGGGCAACTCCCTGGCCTGAGGGGAGGTTGTCTACAGGCTCTTTTCTGTGCCCAAGGGAGGGCCAGGGGAGAGATAAGATTTCGTCTACAGTAGCAGGTCCTGGCTATCTGTGAATTATACATCAGGACTGTGCTAACCTCCATGGCCACATGCTCTGGGCCACTGGGGGACCTCACCCTGCCTTGAGATTCTGTGCCAGGTGCTCATGTCTATCAGCCCTCACATGACACTAGGGATCCCTGGTGAGCAGAGGTCAAAGGGTCAAACCTGGGCTTCCCATGTTTTGGGCAGATTTGACCCCTTGAGGCAAGAGAAATAATGTAAATAGGGACCCATGGCGCCCTACCTGCCTCCTAAGCCAGTCACTGTGCTCCCTGACTTCTGCCACTAGCCTGGCATTTTGACTATTAACAGCACACCTGGGGCAGAAGACGAAGAAGGGCATTCTCTCCTGAAGACACCAATAACCAGAGACAAGAATCAGACCAGGAGGCACGTCATGAAGGGGGTTCTGGGGGAGCTGACCCTAGATGACAGAGCATCCCATGTGGGTATGAAGTGCCCATCAGACTAGAGGGTGAACTAGGCAGCATCAGCCAGTGGTCCCTGGAGATGCTCCCACCACAGGCACATGACACGAGGAAAGGAAGGGCCAGCTGGCTGTCGGGCACCTTCATGGACTATTATCAGTGCCTCCTTCAACTGGTCCTCTACACACTCATGTGCATGTGCACAGGCACACACACACGCACACACACACACACGTGTGCGTGAACACACACACACACACAGCGGGGGCAGAGTATTTATCATCCATGCTCCACGCTGGACGCTTATCTCTGCATACCACTGCAACAGCCGCCTGCTGGCTCTTCCAACCTCCCCTCCAGGTGTCTACTGCACCTATTACTCAAATACCAGAATGTCCTTGTTTGTCAATCCCAGACTGGAAGCTGTCCAGTAGCCTCCAGAGCCACACCCCAGCCTTCCAGCCAGCACCCTGCCTACACCTCGGGCTCACTTCCTGCCAGCCCCTGCCATGAACCTTCTCGACAGCCTGAATGTGTGGCGTTTTACGCATCTCCATGCTGCTATATCTTCTTCTGTGTGGCGTACACTTCCCCAGCCACCCACCCTAGTCCATCTGTCACACTCTCCAAGATTCAGTGTAAGCATCACCTCCCTTGCTGATCAGCTGACTAAAGCCATCATGACAGCAACATTGTCCAATAGCAAGGATTGAGGGCAAAGAGCAAGGATCAAAGGCGGGGCTTCCCCAGCAGCAGCATTGGAGAGCCTGGCTGGAGCTCTGCCCTGGAGGAGGGAATGAGAGTCCCTCATCTCCCCATCCTGCACTTCCTCCAGCTCCGTTTTCTATCACAATACAAATGGGTTTGGGATCCCCTTGGTCACACATGTGTGTTCTCAATTAAGTTATAGATTTGTTTTATTTTTAAAGTGTGTGTGTGTGTGTGTGTGTGCATGCATGCGTGCATGTATCTGTGCACATGAATTCAGGTGCCCTTGGAAACCAGAAGAGGGTGTCAGATCCCCTGGAACTAGAGTACAGGTTACGCTGGTAACCACACTTAGTCCTCTGCAAGAGTAAGACTCCATTGGCTGAGCCCGATCTCCAGCCCCACGCGTTCTCTCTGCAGATGCCCAGACCAATATGGCAGCATTTGTCTTCATCACCTCTGCATTCCCAGGATATGATTTAAAGCCCAGCACATAGTAGGTGTGCAGGATAAATGAGTATGCTTTGAATTCTCTCTACTAATTTGTACTGTCCCTTTCTCTAAAATGACACTCAAGACTTGCTACATGAAAGAAAGAGATTTGATTCAGGAATTCCTTGGACACTGAAGCCTGACTGAGCATTTCTTATGCACCAGACATTTTCCAGGCAGTGCAGAGCTGTGTTTCCATGCTCAAGTTAATAAAGAACAACCATAGCCCCGTCCCCACCCCCACTCCCCACACGCACACACCACCATTTTATGGCACCCAATGTCCCTGGAATCCACAGTGCCCAGTGCACACTCTCCAGTCAAACACGAATCACCCTATGTCTCAATGAGAGGCAGGTCCAGAGGCCTTGTTTTATCTTCAAACAGCACAGAAACTCAATGAGGAGACTGTCTGTTGCTGGGACCTTTGAAAACCCAGAAAGTCCCAACTAGGGAAGGTGTGGTATTTATTTCCCAGCCTTTCTGTGCTCACTGGACCTGTGGGTTCTACTCATATGCTGTTTTCCAGTTATTATTATTATTTTGGTTTTGTAAATATGTGAATCTTGTTTCTCAACTGCAAGCTCCTCAAAGAAAGGGGACATCATGGTATCACATCAAGTTGTATAGTCACTTTCTTTGATTTTCATCTGTGAAAGATAACTGCCGTTGTCAGCTAGATCACATTAAGAAGCACATAGGGAGCCGGGCGGTGGTGGTGCACTCCTTTAATCCCAGCACTCGAGAGGCAGAAAGAGGCAGATCTCTGTGAGTTAGAGGCCAGACTGATCTACAAAGCGAGTTCCAGGACAGGCTCCAAAGCTGTCTCGAAAAACCAAGAAGAAGGAAGAGGAGGAGGAGGAGGAGCACATAGGGCGTTAATGAGGCACACATGGGTGTGTCTGTGAGGGCTTTTCCAGAGAGTGTGAGGGAGGGAGGAAGACCCACCCAAAATGTGAGTGGAGCCATCCCATGGGCTGCTGTCCAGGACTAAATAAAGAAGAATAAAAGGAGAAGCCAGGCATGGTGACACACACCTTTACTCCCAGCACTTGAAGTGGGAGAGGCAGACATATCTGTGAGGCCAAAAGCCAGCCTGGTTGGTCTACATATTGAGTTCCAGGCCAGCTGGGGACACATAGAAAGTTCTGGTCTGTTAAAAGAGAGAGAGAGAGAGAGAGAGAGAGAGAGAGAGAGAG
>LOJH01000201.1:5674-18916 GCA_001685095.1 Ellobius talpinus | reverse complement strand
AGAGAGAGAGAGAGAGAGAGAGAGAGAGAGAGAGAGAGAGAGAGAGAGTCAAAAGAGAAAGCCAGTTGAGTGCCAGCATTCATCTCCATGCTTCCTGGTCTGCTGAGACGTGAGCGGGCCTCCTCATGATCCTGCCACCACAGCCAATATGCTTTTCCTGTTGTGACGATGTATGTCCCCTCAAACTGTGAGCCAAAGTAAATCCTTACTTCAGGTGTTGGCTTTTTTTTAATGTGTTGTATCACAATGATAAGAAAGTAACCACCTCAGCCCCTGGTATTGCCAGTGCATGCTGGAGTAAGGGATGATGGACAGCGCCTGTCACATGCTGGAGTGAGGGATGATTGACAGCCATGGCCACTGACAGTGCCTGTCACAGGCTGGAGTAAGGGATGATTGACAGCCACCAACACTGACAGCACCTGTCACAGGCTGGAGTGAGGGATGATTGACAGCCATGGCCACTGACAGCGCCTGTCACAGGCTGGAGTAAGGGGTGATTGACAGCCACCGCTACTGACAGCGCCTGTCACAAGGTCTCTCGTGAGACACAAACAAGAAGCCTGATGGGAATGGTTCCTCCCATGCTGCTAGCAAAGGAGTGAGGTTTCTCTTCCAGGTCAGTGCTTCTGTTTTGGCAAATGCTACCCTCAGGTTCTGAGAATCCTGAAACAAAAGTGGTAAAAGGTGGATTTGTCACTTTCTACTGCCTCCAGCTTTCATGTAGATGTTTCTTTTTTAAAAGATTAGGAAAAAAACCCTTTGAATCATGTACTTGTGTGTGTCTGGGTGTGGGAATGTGTTCGTGAGTGCAGTAACTATGAAGGCCAGAAGAGGGCGCAAGGGCGCGGATCTTCTAGACGCTGGAGTTACAGGCTGTTGTGAGCCCCTGGTATTGGTGTTGGGAACGGAGTTCAGGCCCTCTGCAAGAGCGGCAGGAACTCTTAACTGCTGAGCCCTCTCTGCAGCCCCTGTAGGGGAAGCCCCTTCACTGGCTCTTTATAACCCTTACTGCTTTGTGCTGGGAGTGGGCGAGGCGTGCTCCAGGGTTTCCCAAGTTATATGTGAGCTGAGGGTGAGAGCAGAGAGTTGCTTGCCCCCTTCTACCCCTTCTGCTCTGGTTCCCAGCACACCTCTGGCAGAGCTCACTCCTTTTCCAGAACGGACTGGCCAGGAGCTTCCTGGGTGGCAATGCTGTAGGACCTCGGTTTTCATCCATGGGACTGTGCTTTGTAGCCCCGCTGGCTGATGTTGCTCGTGTTTGCTGGCTTGCCAGGGCCATCTGTAACCCACATCAACCCTGAGGCTTTGAAGTTCAATGTGAAATAAAAAGTCCATTAAAAGATGCGGGAGCATGAAAATGAAGTTACAGAAATATTAACAAAGGACCAGTTCCTGCTTCCAGTACTTTTCCTTTTTTTCTATTTCTTTTTCTCCCCCTTTTAAGTATTTCTATGAAGGATTTATGTCACCATTAAAACCACGAGGAAGTTAAGGAAGGACAGGCCTGGACCACAGAGAGGGTGACATTCCTCAGGAGACAGGTTGGCAGAAACCCAGCCTGTTGTCTTCATTGAGCACGCAGGGTATGAGGGAAGAATTTAACTGGAAAAAAACATAAATGGGTCTACAATTCCTGTGACCAGCAGTTTGAATTCAGCATTGTCTCTTTTGAGACAGGGCCTCACATCCTGGGCCCGCCTTGAATTTACTAGGTACCTGAGGATGACCTTGAACTTCTGACCCTCCTGTCTCTGCCTCTCAAATGCTGTCACGTGTCACCATTCCTGGCTTGTGTGGTGCTGGGATCAAACGCATTGCTTCATGGACACTAGACAAGCACTTGGCCAGCTGAGCTGCATCCCAAGCCTCCAAATCCAGTGTGGGTTTTTGCTGTTTTGATTTTGAAATAGGGCTTCATCACATAGACCAGGCTGGCCTCAAACTCAGAATTCCATCTGCCTCTGCCTCCCTCCCAAGTGTGGGGATTAGGGGCGTGCATCCAGGGCTTTTAGTGGGAGGGGTAGTGTAGAGAGTATTGAGAATGGCTGCACTCCAGCCTTCGACAGTGATGGTATAGGGAGATGTCTGGAGTCCACTCGAGGAAGACAAAAGCAGAGACAGCAGGGTAAGAGAAGGAGAAAGAAGGGAGCAAAGAGAAAGAGGGGTTCAGGGCTCAGAGGGCCGACAACTGAAGTCGCTGCTAGCACCACCAGTGGCTTGTCTACCGCCACACTGGCTCACCCTCCTGTCAGGCCCCGACAGGAGCAGAGGTCAAGAGTGAGGCCTCCAGGGGTGTCCTGGAAGTCCCAATACTAGCATTGCCATCAGCCCCTGGCATGACTGGGCACCTTCCCTCTCCTCACAGGGTTCTTGTTTCATGTGGCATAGGAAGCCATTTGATGAAGTGGGAAGTTCTCTAGGGCTCAAGCTGCTGAGATGTCAGAGGTCCAGTCAGTGCTGACCTTGCTAAGTGGCAGGGCCAGGCTTCTCCCTTCATCCCGTGTTATTATTGCCGGCCCCACCCTCTTATTAAAGAACAGCCATTTCGGTACATACATGGTCATTTGCCAAATGGGGTCATTATCAACACCGTTACTTCCTGGCAGCCTTAGGGACGCGCACACACACATACAGAGGTATATTGTACCCATGGCATCCTTCAGGGAGACACACACACACACACAGAGGCATATCATACTGGGGTATAAAACAGCAGGCAGAGCTGACATCTCGGAGTATGAACGCTCACTAGCTCTCAGGTGTGGAATGCCCTTCTTTTGCACAGATTTTCTTTGCTTGAGCAGAGCACACACCCTCACGGAGCACACACTTAACAGCAGCATTCTTGAACACCTCTATTTTGCAGGGCAGGTCTCCCTAGAGACTTCTTCACTTACAGGGCCACCGATGACCACTTAATTACTGTTTGTATTTGACAGTAAGCAATGATGTGATTATACCTGCCTTCAGCCAGAGGTCATTGAACATACACTTAGCTGCTACTAAATCTTAGGCCTAACAGTGACAGTCCTGGACCTGGTCAAGTGACCGTGAGGACTTCAGGAGATTGCGTGTCTAAGAAACAGCCTCACATGGAGTTCTGGGCTGTGCTGCCGGGCTCCTCCCGTAGCTGGACTTACCCTCTCTCTGGAAGCCCGACTGTAGTTGAGCGTCATGAGTTCTGCGAACCTCTGTTCATACAGGTGAAGCAGCAGAACCAGGTACAAGCCGGAGTTCATCAGCTCACTCTGTGCCTGCGTGTGCAAGAGAAAGTCCGGAAATTCATGCGGAGAAAGGCCTGCCTGGGAACCAGCAGCCAGAGCAGGAGGAGGCCGGGCTGGGGCAAAGGAGCACAGCCACCCTCCTGCAGTTCTCTGGTAGCCAGGGGAGGAGGCTGAATCCCAGCCCATGGACATCTGAGAGGGTTTGCTGAAGCCAGTGCTGTGGGGTGGGGTGCACAGGGCAGAAAGCCTCAGAGCTTGCTGGTGGGACCCGATCACCCCATGTCAGGGAGAGAGCTCACAGACAGCTATGGCAGAGGTCCGCTGAGGGCAGGAGAGGTGGGCTGAGCCACACTGGAGGGAGAAGGTCGTGATGGCAGGTGGTGGGAGGGTGTTAATGACAGTCGGGGTGTGTGTGAATTTGTGTGTGTGTGTGTGTGTGTGTAGAGTGAGTAGGGCATGCAGTGGGCAAAATTCTGTACTGGCTGGAACGACTAGAGTATGTTAGGAGGTGTTTGTTTTGCGTTTTTTTAAAAAAATATTTATTCTTTGAGTATTTCATACATGTATTCAATATATTTTGCTCATGCTCATCCCCCACTCTCCTTCTCCCAGACCCTTCCCCATACCCCTTTCCCAGCTTTATGTCCTTTTCTTATTTTTTATTTATCTTTTATAACCCACCGAGTCTTCCACTCCTTGGTTGTGCTACGCGGCCCTTCTTGAGTGGTCCCTCCCAGGAGCACTAGTAAGGACTCCCCTCTGCGAGGGGAGGAGGGAGACACCCTTCCGTCTTCCTACCCAATCCCATGGGTGCTGGGGTTCCAGGATGGGCCAGCCTGTGCTCAGGGAGCCACCCAGACCCTGCAGACAGAATTCCTCTGCGGGGGTCAGGACCCTTTGCAGCATCCTTGGGAAGGGTTGGAACTGATGACCGTGCCTAGGCTGACAGGGCGGCCACCTGGGGCGGCTCATCTTCTTCCTGCAGCTTCAGATGTGCTCCCGGCCATACCCCTGTTCCCGGCTGATCAAGGGCAGCTCAGGAAGTTGGCACAGAACTCAAGTCTCCCAGGACCCAATGGCCTCCAGGAAAGGCTGGCTCAGAAGCTGAGCAGAGACCGATGTGCCCTTCCTTGTGTATTGGCCATCTCCGGTTCTTGGTGTGACAAGTGGCCTCAAGGTCACTGTGCAAGGCCTCTGTACTGTACTGTCTCTCAAGACTGAGACTCACTGTTCAAAGCACTTAGACTCCTATTTTTAGCCTTTGAGTGTGTGCGTGTGTATGTGTGCGCACGCGCACGTGCACGCGCATGTGCTTTTCTGACCTTGACCCAAAACAGGCATCCCTCCCACCCCCACCCCCATTTTCTGTTTTATACATCTCCTTCCATTTTCTGTCCACAACCCCCACAAGTCGGTGCCTACTGCCTCCTTTCAGGACCATCTCCAGAGCCACCTCCTCCAGGAAGCCTTCCTAGTGTGTGCTCCTCCACCCCAGTCAAACCACCTTACTCCTCTCTCCACTAGAGGGTTTTCTCTCTTTGCCAGGGGACGGGGCTTTCCAGAGCACTCTCTGGCAAGAAATGACAGAGCGACCAGCTAGAGAACGGCTCTGAGCCATTGGGTTTGCCAAAGCATTCAGGAAAATCGTTTTCTTTTCACCACTCAATGAGGCCTGGAGGCATGCAGATGGGAAAATTCCCACTGCTTTCTGCAGATAATTTGAAAAGTCACTTCTAGTAGACCATGCCTCTCCTCTGTTCCGGGGAAGGAAACCTGTCATGTGAGCCATAGATATCCTTGGCATAAGGAGCTGCCGACACGGTTGCTGCTGACCAATCAAAGAGGCCGGGTGGCAGGTGACTGGGAGCCAGCCTTCCTGGCTCCTGCAACAGTGTGTTTGCCCGGGGTTTCAGGGAACTCCGTATGAGGGGCAGAGTGAGATGTTATCGGTGCCGTTTTTGACCCACTCTTCCCTTGACCCAATGACATCTCACTCTGCCCTCATATGGAGTTCCCTTTGTCACCAGCCTGAAAGGAAGAGGGGGCAGAGGAACTGCCAGAGGGGGCTGGGGCACTAGCAGGCGAAGGCTGGGACACTATGGACGGGCAGTCTGAGAGCTTCTTTGGCTACTAGCCATTTTCTTTTTTCTCCTAGCTCCTATCTTCTGGTTTCTCTAAAATGAACTAATTAGTGGTTGCATGTGTTCTCTTTTTCCAGCTTTGTGTGTATCTAGAGGTGGAACTGAGGTAGCTCAGCTTGAGAGACAAGCTCCATGAGCCAACCAGCCTGCCCTTCCTTTGCTTAACAGTCCTTGTGGTCTAGAGATTTGTTCTGACGGCAAGTGTCGGCATCTAGATACCGCGCCGCGGCAGAAGCTAATGCCTGGCTGGTGTTTCACTAAGCCTTAGAAAAGTCAGGCCCTGGGTCTAAAAGTGATTAGGGCCTTGCACGTGTCCAAGAACATCTGTCCTTGGCTGAGATGAAGCAAGGTCAAGCCCGAGCTACAGAGAATTGACTGCCAGAGGCCGCGAGGCTCTATGTGCCAGAGCAAACATGGCAGGGGTGTGGCTCTGGGAGACCGTGGTGCGGTTCCAGGACTGCAGGTAAGATGGCAGCCCAGGGCCATCCAACACTGTGACTTCAGGTAAACAATTTAACTGTACAGTGCCAGGGTGACTCCAGTTCATAAACAGTTCCTGTTTCCTGTAGGCGTTATGCAAATTGAGCTAACACAGGTGGCCTTGATATTTTGCAAAACAAACACATCCTGCAGGGGGCAAGAACTGAAAGTGGGATTTCATGGGCACCGTGTCTGAGGTCTGTGGACAGCCCCTTTGCACCTGGACTCCTGGTGTCTGGCCCGGTGCCTGGGCACACAGTGTGTGCTCAGTAAACATACACACAGGTGAAGCAAAAATGCAACCTGGGCTTTTCCACGACTTTCTTTCCGACCCTCCTATGCCATACGATTCTCACTCATGTTCCTCCTTGGAAGGTGGTTGGTTGTGTTGGTCTCGGGTACCCTCAGAATCCCAGCACTGTGCGGGGCATTCAGTAGCTGCCCCATCGAAGATCTGAAAGCTAACCTTTTGTATGGTGGATATTTTCCCACAATTGAAAACAAATGACACCTGTCTCCACCCCAGGCCAAGGAAACTTCTGGGAGTTTCACTCCCAAGTTACACCTGGGATTCAGCATTTGAGCAGGAAGGAAGCCTTGTAGTTAAAGGTTACAAGCTGTTGTGTGGAGTAGTAATCCATGGGGGCTTTTGGCCTGATTTTGTTGTTGTTGCTGTTTATGTGAGACAGTCTGTGTAGCCCACGCTGGTTTCAAACCTGCTATGTAGCTGTCAAAATGTTTGCAGAAAAAGGTCCGGATACAGGCTAATGACAAAAGAGTCAAACTGAGTCCCCTCTAGGGGAGACATTTGGGTTTTAACAATGATCTTATAGTTTTAAAAGTATGTGCTTTGCAATCGTGGTTATAATTTTTTTGGATCATGTTATAAGGGAGGGCAGTTTTAAGTTATAATGGTAATGCCGGGACAATTCATTTAACAAATATTTATTGACTATTTACTTTATAATAACAAATATTATTGACTGCTTCTAGATCAGAACCAAGCATTATGATACAAATCAAGGCACAAATGCAAGCCACATTTGCAATTTGAAAAATTAGAGCACTCATGTGAAAGTTTTTAAAATCAGTGAAATTAATATGAACAAGGTATTGTGTTAACCCAGTATATCCAAAACATTATTCCAATGTATAATTATAGCTATATGTTGCTTAAGCACAGGACACATTCTGGGAAATGTGTCACTATGCAGTTTCAATGTGTGACCATCAGAGTGTACTTACAAAAACTTAGATGGCATAGCATGCTAAACACGGGGAGGCTTCATGGAATGCAGCGTTCACATATGCAAATCTAGTGTTTGCTGAAGGGGCACTAGGTGGGGGGGATAACCCAAAATGATCAGTGTGACATTTATTTACTCATCAGCATATGTGTGGGAGTGAGTACCATGGCACACAGGAAGGGGGCAGGGACAACTTTTGGAAGTCAGTTCTCTCATTCCCCACGTGGGTCCTGGGGATTGAACTCAGGTTTCCAGGCTTGTATTGCAAGCACCTTTACCCAGTGAGACATCCCACCGGCCGCAGGGTATGTTTTTTGTTTGGGGGTGTTTTTTGTTATTGTTTTGTTTTGTTTTCTGTTTGTTTGGTTTTTTATATTAATTCTCCAAGAGAGTCTACATCTTGCTTCTAGTTTTGAAGAAGAATTTTATATTGTAGATGGAAGTTTCTGTCCCTCTGGGTCTTGAAGTTGAGTTGTTCAGTTCCAAAGAAACACAGAGGCTTATATTAATATAAACTGTTTGGCCTAGTAGCTCAGGCTTATTATTAACTAGCTCTTACAACTTAAATTAATCCATAATTCTTGTCCATGTTTAGTCACATGGCTTGGTACCTTTTCTCAGTAAGGTATTCTCATCTTGCTTCCTCTGTGTCTGGCTGGTGACTGACTCTCTGCCTTTCCTCTTCCCAGAATTCTCTTCATATGGTCACCCCGCCTATACTTCCTGTTGGATGCTGGCCAATCAGTGTTTTAATAAACTAATATGAGTGAAAAAAATCTTTGCAGTGTACAAGAGCATTATCCCACAGCAGGTATAGATTTCTAGGCTGGCTGGCTTCTTAAGTATTTCATTCCACTCTTACATGGTTCCTGAGATGTAGGTATAAGGTTTATCTTTGCCTTTTAAATTTTTAAAAATGATTTATTTTTATTTTAAGTGTGTCTAGTTAGGGTTTTTATTGCTGTGAAGAGATACAATGACCATGACAACTCTTATAAAGGAAAACATTTAATTGGGTAGGTTATAATTTCAGAGGTTTAGTCTATTATCATCATGGTGGGATATGGCAGTGTGCAGGCAGACATGGTGCTGGAGCTGAGAGTTCTACATCTTGACTCCTAGGCAACAGGAAGTGGTCTGAGACACTGGGCATGGCCTGAGCATATTGAGATCTCAAGGTCCACCTCTACAGTAACACTTCCTCCAACAAGACCACAACTACTCCAACAAGGTCATACCTCCTAATAGTGCCACTTCCTTTGGGGCCATTTTCTTCCAAACCACCACAATGTGCATTGGTATTTTGCCTACATACATGTCTGTGTGAGGGTGTCAGATCCCCTAAAACTGGAGTTACAGAGTGGTAAACTTTCCATGCGGGTGCTTGGAATTGAACCTAGGCCCTCTGGAAGAGCAGCCAGTGCTCTTAACCACTGAACAATCTCTCCAGCCTCTGCTTTTTAATTTTTTAAAGACAGACTTATGTGTTTGAGTGTTTTGCCTACATGTATGTATGTACACTACATACATGAAGTGCCCATGGTAGCCTGAAGAGTGAGCCTGATTCCCTGGAGCCAGACAACTAGGAGCAGTCATGTGGGTGCTGGGGATCGAGCCTGGGTCCTCTGAAAGAGCAGAGCTACCCCAAGGGCTCTTCTGGGAAGCTGAATCTCCCTTGCTGTGGCACATGTGTTAGTCTTGGTCCCCAGGGCCACACTGTTGGGAGGTGAAGCCTTCGGGAAGTGGGACCTAGGGAGGTCCTCAGCCACTCTGTGCTGCTCTTGAAGGAGAATGCTGAGTACCAGAGCCTCATCCTTTCTCCCTCTGCTTCTTGGCTCCAAAGGAGAGCAGTTTGCTCTCCCATACTTCTGCAGTGTGCTGCTTTCACCAGAGAACCCAAGTAATGGAACTCGCTCAACCTGATACCACAGTCTTCAAAGCCAGAAGCCAAAGCAAATCTTCAGGTATTTCATTACAAGGGATGGAAGCTGATTGACATACCCACTGTGAAGTATGAAGTTGGAAACCTTACCTAGGGAGGGGATGGGATGAGTGAGAAGAGAGGGAGGAAGGGACAGGTCAGGGTATGCAGGAGTTTCTGCTACCTCCATGGCCAGCAGAGCCACTCGCCTGGGAGGGGGGCAAGAAGGCAGTTCAGTTCAAGACAACTCAGTGGCCAGTATTGTTTCAAACTTCTGGAGTCTGACCCCCCCAGTGGTTTATTTTTGTAGGCATATTTAAGGACAGCACGAGTTGGTAAAACATTTTTTGGTAATGATCAACTCAATCCCGCATGCCTCAAAGCACACAGATCTCCTTGAGGAACAAAGGAAGCTAAATATAGATCAGTAGTGACTACATCAAAACTCTGTAAAGTCCATAAAGATGGACTCTACAGATTGAGAAAAACAAGCTTCCCGTCAGGGTCTGGGGAAGGTCGGGTGCAGATAAAGTCTCTGGTCACCAGGCTAGAAAACACATCTGCCCCAGACTTCTGGGTGGATGACCAACACTGCATTCCTTCCCTTGAGGGAACAACCCTGTGTGCCAACATCCCAGGCTCCCCTAGTGCCCATCACAAGCACAAAAACCTCTGTGACTTCCACAATGGTATATGTGAATATGACCAAAGAACAGTCATACATGTATAAAAATGTCATAATAAAACCCATTGTTTCTTTTCGAAAATTTTTTATTTTATGTGTATCTGTGTGTGCCCATATGTATGTCTGTGCACCACATACATGCCTGGTATCTGCCGAGGCCAGAAGAGGAGGTCAGATCCCATGGAACTGGAGTTATAAAAGGTTGTGAGGTGCCATGTAGGTGCTGGGAAATTGAACCTGGGTTCTCTTCAAGAGCAGCCAGTGTTCTGACCCCTGAGCCATCTCTCCAGCCTCCAGTTGTTGTTTATGCCAGGTAAAAATACTAATAACTTAAAAATCCACAAAAAGCTGGAAAGCTAATCTAACCCTACTGTTTAAAGAAAGTCTTTGGGAGGGAAGAAGCTTAAATCAGGACATCAAGATGAGGACCCATGATTGCTTCCTGGTAGACTTACAAGAAGGAGTGAGATCAGAACACACACATGCACACATGTGCACACATGTGCACACACATGTACACACACTAGCTACCTGTCCCTTTTCGTGTGATGCATGTCCTGCTTCAGGAATCTGCCAGCAAGAGGATCCCCACCAGATATGGGCCCTTGAACCTAAGAACATGACCTACACAATAAGCTTTCTCTGTGTTTGTGTGTGCTCAGCATGACAGCCACTGCCCTTGGCGATTAAAGCCTGTTTTCTTAATAAAGTTGCACAGTCTCACACATTTTGTTGTAATACTGACAAATAGATAAAGGAAGTGTTCGGGTTTCTATTGCTGTGATGAAACACCATGACCGATAAAACAAGCTGGGGAGAAAAGAGTTTATTTGGCTTACATGTTTGTTTTGCTGATCATCACTGAAGGAAGTCAGGACAGGAACTCAAACAGGATAGGAACCTGGAGGCTGGAGCCAATGCAGAGGCCATGGAGGGGTGCGGCTTACTGGCTTGCACCTCATGGTTTGCTCAGCCTGCTTTCTTATAAAACCCAGGACCACCAGCCTGGTGATGGCATCACTCACAATGGGCTGGGGCTGGGCCCTCCCATATCAATCACTAATTATGAAAATGCTCTACAGTCGGATATTATGGAGGCTTTTACTCAATCGAGGTTTCCTTCTTTCAGATGATTCAAGCTTGGGTCAAATTGACATAAAACTAGCCAGGACAGTAAGTATAAATTTAATATAAAGATGTGATTTTTTTGGTATCTAGTATTTGATTTGGTGGGTATTTATCATCCACAACATGTATTGATTAGAACTAGCCACCTCCTCATTAGTCACAAGTGGCTTGTGGCTTTTCTATTGGGGAGTGGAGTTCTAAATAGGAGATTGTTTGCTGAGAATTAAGTGATTAACTTTGCCTTGGGCATAAATCACCTTCCACCCGAGGTTAATTAACTTTTTCACATTCTCAGCAATGTAATCCGAATGCCCCAGGAGAGTTTCCTCCACTTATTCCATCCCCCAGGTACCCTGGTGTCATAAGCACACAGTAAGCATTTACTTCATGCTTATTAGCAGGTCCTCGTTACCCAGAATACTTGATGTTTAAGTTGGGAACCATTTTCCCCAAGACCCTGAGTTTATTTTCTGTTGTTGTTATTAAATTGCTCCAGCAAATTTGGGCATGGGGCTTGCCTAGACTTCCTTGCTGTTTCCATGGGTTCAGTTGGCTACACCAGCCTCCCCATTTTGTCTCTAATTGCAGGTGGATGTCAACCAGAATGGCCGAGACTTCTCAGTTCTCTAGTGTCCCAATTCAGTGACATACCTTCTCAAGAGGTGAAACAAAGAGACTCAAATCCATATCATGCTTGGGCTTTTTACAATCCTTAGACCAAGGACTTAAGTTGCTTTCTGCTTGAACCTCTAACCTACTTTTTTAATTTATTAAAGATTGGTTTGTTTAATTTAGTTTAATTTATGTGAATGAGTGTGTGCCCGGTGCCCACACATGCCAGAAGGGAGCATTGGGTCTCCTGGAATCAGAGTTACAAACAGTTGTGAACCACTTTATGGGTGCTGGGATCAAACCCAGATTCTCTTGAAGAGCAGTAAGTGCTCGTAGCCACTGGGCCATCTCTCCAGAGCCTCTGCCTATCCTAGACCAGGGAGAAGGTAGCAAGGACATGTCTTACCAGATCCTCTGCCTATCCCAGACCAGGGAGAAGGTAGCAGGGACATGTCTTACCAGATCCTCTGCCTATCCTAGACCAGAGAGAAGGCAGCAGGGACATGTCTTACCCTGGATTGCTGATGCTTGCGGTAGAAGTCGGTCATGTTGAAGTCATCCAGGTCAACCAGCAGGCCTTGTTTACACATCTCACACGTCTTTACAGTACCTAGATCTGTTCCTGGAATCAAGAGTAATAGAATCGTATGTCAGAGAGTAGAGTTCAGAAGTTTTCTCCATACACACACACACACACACACACGCACACACACACACACACTTTTTTATTCCTGCATTTTATGTATAAGAGTGTTCTGTCTTCATGCACACCAGAAGAGGGAATCAGATCCCATTACAGATGGTTGTGAGCCACCATGTGGCTGCTGGGAATTGAACACAGGAACTCTGGAAAAGCAGTCAAGTACTCCTAACCACTGAGCCACCTCTCCGCCCGGCCCCCTCCACCCTTCCCTTTTGTCTGTGCTGGAACTTTGGACAGGAGGTCTTTTGAGACTGAGCTTGTGTGTGTTAGGAATCCCAAGCTTGGGTGATCTTCTGAGTCAATCATCTTCTGGAGAAAATGACCTTGAATCTGAGCTCTGAACATCATTTTCCCTTTGTGGTCATTTATTATTGGAGCTTCAGGCAGGTGAACTCTCCATGGCCTTTAAATAATAGGTCTTGTTTCTATCTAAATATGTAAACATAATGGTTCATAAAATTGGAATTGCTACTGGAAAGCGAAGTCTCTGTGGCACAGGCCTTTGCAGGAGGAGTGACCGTTGGACTTATAGTCTCCCCATCCTTGCAGACCCAACAGCTGTGCAATAAATCAACTAGTACCAAATCCACAGGAGACGCTATCCTCAGGCACCAGCCTTACCTTTGCTCCCACCTGAGGAAAGGGAAGGAGTGGGGAGAGAGGGCCCAGGTGTGGATTCCAGGCACAGCAGGATCTGGGTTAAGCCCATTTGGGAAAAGGACTAGAAGATTCCCTGTGCTGCCCTTATGAGACCGCGACCAGCTCTGCTTAGGTCCGGTTTGCTCTGCTTCCCCAAGGCAAGGGCAGAAGCTGCAGAAGCATGGCTGTTCTGTGGAAATAAAAATGCTGCACACCCCCCCAACCACCACCACCAGTATAGCTGCAGCACTTATAAATGTTTCTTACTAGGAAACATACCAGTTACCTGCATCTATTTAGTGATCAGAACCCCGGTTCCAGCCATCTACTGTGAATATGAAGAGTATCACAGAGACTGTTAAAGGTGGGGTAAACAACAGGTCCATTTCCCCATGCTGAGTTTGGTTTGCCTGCATCTTTTCTTCTTTCCTTTTCTCTCTCTCTCTCTCTCTCTCTCTC